>JAINVK010001236.1:0-29609 GCA_030068075.1 Paguma larvata | reverse complement strand
TGCCTTCTGGACATAAAATTTAAAACAGCTCTCTTCACTGTTTGCTTTCATCCCAACCCACCAGGGGTTTCCTTCTTCCTGTCAGGAAACCAAGCTTGCCTAGGTAATGGAGTTCAGTCAGCAGTCCCAGCATGATTCCATTATAACTGACCTGAATACCTTTAGGACTCAGTGTGTTGCTTTTGGTTAATTCTTGTTATTAATAATAAAATTCTTACTTTTATGAAAACCAGGTGAAGATTGCCTGATTATAACCTTGGATTGCCTAGGGTAAGGTCAGTTGGGAAATTGACAAGGGGACTTTCATATGCTAAGGAGTCACAGACAGCTGCCTGACTAACTATTGTCAAGCTAGAGTTGATTTGCCCCCAGGCATAGCATTTAAATAAGGGCAATTAGTGGTTGCTGGAGAAACATTTTCCTCTGCCAGCCTCAAGTATTTGTCAAGGGGCTGTAGGTGACAAGGAACTTCCATTTTGTTCGCTTGAAATGTTTATTTACTTTTGGAGAGAGAGGGGAGACAGGGAGACAGACAGAGAAAGGGAGTGTGTGGGAAACAAGAGAGAGAGAATAAGAGAGAGAGAGAGAGAGAGAGAGAGAGAGAGCCATAGTTACAGCCAGAGCCAGAGCAAGACAGAGGGAATAAGCACCAGGAGAGGGGCAGAGAGTGAGGGAGACCCAGAATGTGAAGCAGGCTCTGAGGCTGCGCTCTCAGCACAGAGCCTCTCTGCTCTGTGGGGCTGGACACAGGCACTGTCACATCCTGACCTGAGTTCAAATTGGAGGCTTCAGGGACTCAGACACCCCAGGAAATGCTCTTTTCTCTGCCATTTCCTTCTTGCCTTTGTTCCTCACATAGCTAGGGAGGGCAGGCTGATCTGGGGGCTCCAGGAGACTGAGCCTATAGGGTTCTGGAGATGAGGCCCATGGCTTTTCCTTGTAATTTCCTAAGATACTGTCAACTGATGGAGGCTCCATCCGTTTCAGCATTTGTCTTCTGTCCTCTCCTTGGCGCTTGGGCAGCCACGAGTGCCTGAGGAATGTCACACAGATCTCTCCTGGCGGTGGGGACTGGTAATGCTAGCTTGCGTGTGGCCCTCAGCTTTCCTTGTGCTCCCTCATCCAGCCCATGGATGATTCCCAGTTAGGCAGCCCACGTGTGTTTGTTCATTCAGAAAAGAGCCAGCTTGCCAGATTGGGCCTCTGTCTTTGTTCTCAGAATTCTCCCATGCTCATGTGACATGAAGATCTTCTGCTTTCTGTGTACCCATTCGCATGCGCTTGCTCTGTTTGGAAGTCAGTCCCCACTGTGGGGAATTCGAGGCCACGCCTAAGAGCAATGTCCCCTCATTCTGACTGAGGAGCTCGGCCAAGGCATCCTGACTCTGGCCTAGGGTGGGCAGAAAGGCCCTCGGGCCTTGCCTTTGGGAAATATTTGGACAAGAGAAAGACATAGGGCACTTGGAGGTGCCAGACGAAACGTTAGAGTGTTGGCAAAGCCAGAGAATCGGAAGGAAGCATTGTCCATTTCAGGGAGAAGAGCAACAGAGCTTGTCGGGTTCTTGTGAGTTTTCTCCTATTTTCTACTGAAATGAAAGCCTTGAAGCCGTGATGTCTCCATAGCTGATTCCTCCAGAGGTCTTGAGACACAGTGAAACGTGGTAGGGCTCTCAGTCCCATAAGGAACGATCAGGGATTGGTGACGACTCCCTGTCCAGCCCGAGGCTCGCCTAGAGCAGTCCGTTTCTGATATCCCCAAAGAACCAGGAGCTCCCTGCTACTGACCTGGTGGGGCTGGGCATTCATGGTTCCCCAGTAGGTGTCCTTCCCCGGGCTGCTTGACAAGGCTTCGTATGGAAAATCAAATGGTTCCCACACAGGGGTTTCGCTGCTAGAAGTAGTCAGTGCATTGTCTGCTCAAGGAATACTTCCACGGAGCCTGATTCCAAACACCGAAGTGTGAATCCCGTTCCGCCAAAACCACTGGTGACTGTCCACTGTAGGTCAGGGGAAGAAATGCACTCAGTGCCAGAAGCTTCTCATCCCTTTCTCAAGTCCCAATGGCAGAATTCTTGCTTGGCCAGCCCTGGGAAGCACAGGGAAGGGTAGACCTTCTTTCCTTCCATCTCACAGATGGTTCCCCTAGGCACACTATGCCTCAGGCCCTGGTCGGCACCGAAAGGTCTCTTGAAAGAACGACTGCATCGGGTGCAGGTTCCAAACACTTGAGAACCAGCCGGGAGCAGGGACCGTTTGCCTCTCCATCAATGGCACATCTATTTCCTGATGGGCAGGACAGTCTTCCCTCTGTTTCTGGAGGAAGAATACAGACCTCCAGCAGAATGGCACTCTCAGGTGTGCAGGAGACCGTTTCGTGAAGGCCTGAGGCCCAAGCCCCTGGAACCCAGGGTGAAGCATTTATGGCCTCGAACATAAGACCTCGACTGCAGGGCTGCGAGCTGAAGAACTGAGGTTCAAGCCCTTGTCACCCCAGGTGGAGGAAAAATCACCAGAGAGAGAAGTCCTCGTTTGCAGAGCTGCAAGGCCAAGATGGGCCTTTTAAGTCTTTCTCCCCCAAGTCAATTTTGGGCTGGGCTCTCTTACATATATTTTGCTTCGAATGATTTCTTGGTGTGGATTGTCATGGAAAGAAAATCAGATCCTTTCTGATAGATGCCTCTAAAACTTCGAAGTATATTCCCTTTTGAAAGGACGTTTGAAGAATGCTGCCTGACTCTCAGGGATGCGGTCATTGCGGCAGGTTTTGGTGAAGACATTAAGAATGGTCAGTGGATGATTGATAATCTTAGGGAGCAACTTGAGAGCAAAACATGTTTTCCACGTAAACTTTGGACTGTCGCCAGAGCCTTCATGAATATCCGTCTTCTTTGTGCTTACGCTCTGAACCCGTGATATTTACCAGAATGTGGCCATCGGTACGTTCTGACTGCATGTGAAGTGTTTATTCAGCCTGAGCTATTGATTGTTGGAACATTCTATGGAATCTAAAACACAGATCATTCTGTGAAGTTTTATTGAATGCGTGGAATGTTTTCATTGGTTTTTTTGTAGGAACTTTGAGAAACTGGAGTGATTTCATCCTGTCAATCTTTACAAGATGTATACTTGGCGTGCTTAGAAAAAATGTATAAAAAGCCTGGGGGAGGAATCAACTTCGGGCAGTCCTGATAAGAGGCTGTCTCCAAGAGACTGGCTCTGCATCTTCTCTCCCACCCAGACCAACCCTCACGCAGGTGAAACCCTGGACCAGCCGGATACCCTGAGAGAAGGAGCTGGTCTCCTCTCAGGGCAGACTCCGGCCCAGGTGTAGCCAATGGAGGTTTCTTTGACGACAGTCCACAGGTGTTGTCACTTGCCAGACACTCAGCTTGCCGGGAGCTAGGAGGAGGCACTGAATTCTAAGTGGAGCCCGTTCTCTTCTGGAATCATGAACCTTGGTCCCCAGGGTGCCTCTTTGCATTTGATTGCTCTCTCCTCAGATTAGGTTCCACTTGGGAGCCATCCAGAGCAAGAGCCTCAGAGGAACATACCCTTTGGAAACTAGAACCTGCCAGGATCCAGGGGTCTGTGTCAGGTACACAGCCGGGTCCGAGCATTGGGGTGGCATACCCAGTCACTTCCTGAACCAATGGACAGCTCTCAGTGTCTGGTATCCCAGAGGATAGCAGGCCCCTCTGTCCCTGGGGCTTGGTGCTTAGTCAGCTCGGGTCGTTGCAGGCATGGGGAGCCAGCTGGCCTGTCTCCCCAGGCGCAGAGAGGTGCCTTCATACTGCAGATTCGAGGGCTCATGCATTTGAACTCTGGAGAACGCTCAAAGGGTCTCTGAAGTGATGATTGGACCCGGTCGGGTTCTAACCACTTGAGCTTCAGCCAAGAGCCCCAAACAGCCAGAGCTGAATCACTGCTGCCCCTGCCCTCGAAGGGGAAAGGGCCAGAAACAGACCCAAAGCCAGGACTTTCCCTCTCTTTCTGAAGGAAGAACGCAGGCCACTTGGTCACAGGACCCCCGTGTAGCCTGTTAAGGGCTCCCTTCAAAAATCCCACAGGTGTTGCTTACACCTGAGGGGGCCAGCTTGCTAGGAGATGGCACTAGTCACTTCGTTTTCCATGTCATGTCTTTCGGAATGCTAGTGAAGCATTCTGGCCCTCGGCGAATCTACTTTCAGCCTATTTTCAAACGAGTTCCTCTCTGGGGTCCAGCCCATATAGACTCTGAGAAGAAGATCCTCGGTGTTCCGCTGGGGATCGTATGCCAACATCGGGACTGTGTGACAGGTTCGGTGACAGGCACCCCGGTAAGTTGTTGTCAACCCCATGCAGGCATTCAGAAGCCGGGGGCATTGGAAGGGCCCAGCTTAGACTATGGCACTTAGCCTGGGCCCGACGGCTGGCAAGGGAGCTGACCTCCTTTCTCGGCTGAGGGGACATGCAATGATACATCCCCTTTCCGGATTGTTCCCATTCCCATTGGAAGGATTGTAGCTTGGCCGTCCTTAGGGCCACTGCCTTCCCATGTCTCGAGGTCTAAGTCTGTCCCCGTTTAGACTTAGGAAGCATGGAGCTGTCACTCACTATACCCGTGCCCAAGGATAGATTTTCCCACAGGCCTGTCCATGTTGCATGTGGCGGGCCCCAAGCAAGGCAGCCCAGCCTCTGCCATTGGCAGGACTTGCGCTTGCTCACACTTGGATTGACCCTGCATGTGTGGCCACGAGGTGCCAGCGGGACCACAGGCATTGGGGCTGGGTTCAGCTGACCACCACGAGGAGGTTTCTGGGTCAGGCGCTTAGGCGCGAACAGTCCTGCGCATCAAGGCAGTGCCTCGGCAAACTCAGTGCCTCAGCAAATCCGTTCCGTGGTCTCGGTATGGCCAGCATGCCTTTGGCCTGCAGTGTTGTCCTCCTTCAGCATACTCGACTGTAGCAACGGTGACGGTGCAGGCTGGCAGGACTAGGTCCACGACAGCCCCGAGCACAGTGGCAGAAGGCACGGACTGGCAGAGAGGGTGGAACCCATTGGGGCAGCACCTGGTGTTGGCCTCCTTAGCAGTTCACTCCTCTCGGCCCAGGATTGGACGACGCAAGTGCCCTCACCCGTGTGCCCTCACGTGGAATGGAAATGGGTGGTGACATGTGTCAGAGAATGCCAGGAATCACCTAGAGGAAGGATGGACTGAGTCAACATGCTGGCCAGTGTGCAATATGTCTGCAAGAAATGCAGAGGGAACGACTAGAGCAGGGTCACCTTGTCCCTTCACATACCCTTCAGGTTGCACTGGTTTCCAAGAAAGAGATCTTGCCCTGAGCATCTTTCACATACTGGAATATCTTCCCAACTGACTGTTATTCTTGTCTTTCAAGGGGCTCGAAACGAGAGAAACTCTGAGTATCTTCCATGGCCAAACGAAAACAACACAGGCCTGCTGGGGCCAGAAACCTGAGTTCTGGGGGACTCCTGCAGAGATGAACAACTTACAGGGAAAACTATCCTGCTGAAGAGCCAGGGGCTCTTTGCCCAACATATGCCACGCTCACAACGAATGCAGCAGGATCCCCAGGGAAGAGCCCAGGCTACGACTGTACGATAAACACGCGGAGTGGACTCCAGGGAGGGCTCAGAGTGACAATGGAGCAAAGGGGGGGGAAGGGGTGGACAGAGGTCCAGAGTTCTGAACCAGGGATACGAATGACATAACGCAGAGAGTGACAAGACCCGCATGGCCTTGCCCAGCTCACACACTGCCTTGGGAAGGAGAAACACCTATGGGCTTGGCAAACAGGGCCAACTCAAAGTTCCACCTGAAAGCCTTGTCACCTTGAGTCGGGTCCCCATCCCTTGTGTAACTTCTCTCATCTCTGAGAGGCCTGAGACACTGTCAACACAGCCATCAAATGGCAGGTGTCAGGTGGACTGCACTAGGTATGTCAAAGAACACACTGTACTGTCCATCCCTCGGTTTGGACAGGGTCATGTGTGCTGCAAACGTGTGTCCATCTTTCTTCCTGCTCCCACTTGCCAGAGAACAACATTTGGGAGGTCAAGGGTAAGGGACAGGGAGACTCAAAAAAGCAGCGTGCCTTACAAATTCACGCTGAAAAAGAGAAGAAATGGCCTCCCGAGCGTAGAATCCAATATTCTGGCCCTGCCTTCCAGACAGTGGATGTATATTGGGGCTCCTACACTCCCATTTCCAGGCTAAACCACATAAGTAGACTTCAAGGAGTTCTACAAAAATGATCACCAATGAAAATGCCTGAGCTCTTTGGGTTGTAGTCAAACAACGAACCAAGATGTCCGATGCCATCTATCAAACTTGCTTGGCCTTAGATTCCATGCTGGCTTCTGAGAGAAGTGTTTGTGGAAAATGTAACCTGAACACCTGCTGCCTAGGGAGAGATGATGAGGAAAACCTCACAGACGGGATCACAGATCAAAAAGAAAAGGGGGCTCATGTCCCAGTCCAGACCGGAAACAGGTGGAACACCGGAGACTTCTTTGGTGGACGGTTTTCAACTCTTGGAGGAATCAAAAGCCTCATGGGAATTCGATTCCTACATTTCAGAGGGTGCTTAATGTGAGCCTGCTGTGCTACCCTGCCTGTATGGTCTGCCTCCAGTCTCATTGTGAACAGAGTTTACAGAGAGACATAGAAAAGAGGAAAAAAAGACGGCCACTCATGTAAAGGAGTGATAAAAGTACCGACCTCTAATGTGAGATGGTGCTCTTTGAGGCTAGACAGGGGACCTGAGCGTGAAAGGGGCGAATGTGGTAGGGTCCGCTCCCTAAAGGCAGGGGAAAAAAAACCCTCAAGGCAACCTGGCTTCACGTATATGGGACAGCATCCCTCAGGACCTTGTAACGTGAGACCGCTTATTGAGACTGCATGTTCGTATGTTACTCTATATGTGAGACAAAGAAGTCAAAGCTACAGAGAAGAATACACTACGTGGGGTTCGGAGCTCAGTTCCTTGCGTAGGAGCGAACTGAGCAGTGCCGGCAGGAATCCATTTGCTTTCTGGAAAGAAAAGCCTCCGTGTCAGCTCCCTGTTCGCTGGGCGGCTGAGACATTCTTGTGCCTGCTGTTTCCTTTCATGCCAACCCCTCAGGTGTTTCCTTCTTACTCTCAGGAAACCAGGCTTGCCTAGGTACTGCAGCTCAAGTCAGCAGTCCCGGTATGACTCCATTTTACCTGAGCTGAATACCTTTGGGCCTCAGTGTGTTGCTTCTGGTTTATTCTTGTTATGAATGAGAAGAATTCTTCCTTTGAGGAAAACCACGTGAAGAATACCTGCTTATAACCTTGGGTTTGGGGAAGGCAAGGTCAGCTGGCAAGTTCACAAGGGGGCTTTCACATGCTAAGGAGTCCCAGACTGCTGCCTGGCTAGCTATTGTCAAGCTAGAGTTGATTTGCCCCCAGGCATAGCATTTAAATAAGGGCAATTAGTGGTTGCTGGAGAAACATTTTCCTCTGCCAGCCTCAAGTATTTGTCAAGGGGCTGTAGGTGACAAGGAACTTCCATTTTGTTCGCTTGAAATGTTTATTTACTTTTGGAGAGAGAGGGGAGACAGGGAGACAGACAGAGAAAGGGAGTGTGTGGGAAACAAGAGAGAGAGAATGAGAGAGAGAGAGAGAGAGAGAGAGAGAGCGAGCCATAGTTAGAGCCAGAGCCAGAGCAAGACAGAGGGAATAAGCACCAGGAGAGGGGCAGAGAGTGAGGGAGACCCAGAATGTGAAGCAGGCTCTGAGGCTGCGCTCTCAGCACAGAGCCTCTCTGCTCTGTGGGGCTGGACACAGGCACTGTCACATCCTGACCTGAGTTCAAATTGGAGGCTTCAGGGACTCAGACACCCCAGGAAATGCTCTTTTCTCTGCCATTTCCTTCTTGCCTTTGTTCCTCACATCGCTAGGGAGGGCAGGCTGATCTGGGGGCTCCAGGAGACTGAGCCTATAGGGTTCTGGAGATGAGGCCCATGGCTTTTCCTTGTAATTTCCTAAGATACTGTCAACTGATGGAGGCTCCATCCGTTTCAGCATTTGTCTTCTGTCCTCTCCTTGGCGCTTGGGCAGCCACGAGTGCCTGAGGAATGTCACACAGATCTCTCCTGGCGGTGGGGACTGGTAATGCTAGCTTGCGTGTGGCCCTCAGCTTTCCTTGTGCTCCCTCATCCAGCCCATGGATGATTCCCAGTTAGGCAGCCCACGTGTGTTTGTTCATTCAGAAAAGAGCCAGCTTGCCAGATTGGGCCTCTGTCTTTGTTCTCAGAATTCTCCCATGCTCATGTGACATGAAGATCTTCTGCTTTCTGTGTACCCATTCGCATGCGCTTGCTCTGTTTGGAAGTCAGTCCCCACTGTGGGGAATTCGAGGCCACACCTAAGAGCAATGTCCCCTCATTCTGACTGAGGAGCTCGGCCAAGGCATCCTGACTCTGGCCTAGGGTGGGCAGAAAGGCCCTCGGGCCTTGCCTTTGAGAAATATTTGGACAAGAGAAAGACATAGGGCACTTGGAGGTGCCAGACGAAACGTTAGAGTGTTGGCAAAGCCAGAGAATCGGAAGGAAGCATTGTCAATTTCAGGGAGAAGAGCAACAGAGCTTGTCGGGTTCTTGGAGTTTTCTCCTATTTTCTACTGAAATGAAAGCCTTGAAGCCGTGATGTCTCCATAGCTGATTCCTCCAGAGGTCTTGAGTCACAGTGAAACGTGGTAGGGCTCTCAGTCCCATAAGGAACGATCAGGGATTGGTGGCCGACTCCCTGTCCAGCCCGAGGCTCGCCTAGAGCAGTCCGTTTCTGATATCCCCAAAGAACCAGGAGCTCCCTGCTACTGACCTGGTGGGGCTGGGCATTCATGGTTCCCCAGTAGGCCTCCTTCCCCGGGCTGCTTGACAAGGCTTCGTATGGAAAAGCAAATGGTTCCCACACAGGGGTTTCGCTGCCAGAAGTAGTCAGTGCATTGCCTGCTCAAGGAATACTTCCACGGAGCCTGATTCCAAACACCGAAGTGTGAATCCCGTTCCGCCAAAACCACTGGTGACTGTCCACTGTAGGTCAGGGGAAGAAATGCACTCAGTGCCAGAAGCTTCTCATCCCTTTCTCAAGTCCCAGTGGCAGAATTCTTGCTTGGCCAGCCCTGGGAAGCACAGGGAAGGGTAGACCTTCTTTCCTTCCATCTCACAGATGGTTCCCCTAGGCACACTATGCCTCAGGCCCTGGTCGGCACCGAAAGGTCTCTTGAAAGAACGACTGCATCGGGTGCAGGTTCCAAACACTTGAGAACCAGCCGGGAGCAGGGACCGTTTGCCTCTCCATCAATGGCACATCTATTTCCTGATGGGCAGGACAGTCTTCCCTCTGTTTCTGGAGGAAGAATACAGACCTCCAGCAGAATGGCACTCTCAGGTGTGCAGGAGACCGTTTCGTGAAGGCCTGAGGCCCAAGCCCCTGGAACCCAGGGTGAAGCATTTATGGCCTCGAACATAAGACCTCGACTGCAGGGCTGCGAGCTGAAGAACTGAGGTTCAAGCCCTTGTCACCCCAGGTGGAGGAAAAATCACCGGAAAGAGAAGTCCTCGTTTGCAGAGCTGCAAGGCCAAGATGGGCCTTTTAAGTCTTTCTCCCCCAAGTCAATTTTGGGCTGGGCTCTCTTACATATATTTTGCTTCGAATGATTTCTTGGTGTGGATTGTCATGGAAAGAAAATCAGATCCTTTCTGAGAGATGCTCCTAAAACTTCGAAGTATATTCCCTTTGGAATGGACATTTGAAGAATGCTGCCTGACTCTCAGGGATGCGGTCATTGCGGCAGGTTTTGGGTGAAGACATTAAGAATGGTCAGTGGATGATTGATAATCCTAGGGAGCAACTTGAGAGCAAAACATGTTTTCCACGTAAACTTTGGACTGTCGCCAGAGCCTTCATGAATATCCGTCTTCTTTGTGCTTACGCTCTGAACCCGTGATATTTACCAGAATGTGGCCATCGGTACGTTCTGACTGCATGTGAAGTGTTTATTCAGCCTGAGCTATTGATTGTTGGAACATTCTATGGAATCTAAAACACAGATCATTCTGTGAAGTTTTATTGAATGCGTGGAATGTTTTCATTGGTTTTTTCCTAGGAACTTTGAGAAACTGGAGTGATTTCATCCTGTCAATCTTTACAAGATGTATACTTGGCGTGCTTAGAAAACATGTATAAAAAGCCTGGGGGAAGAATCAACTTCGGGCAGTCCTGATAAGAGGCTGTCTCCAAGAGACTGGCTCTGCATCTTCTCTCCCACCCAGACCAACCCTCACGCAGGTGAAACCCTGGACCAGCCGGATACCCTGAGAGAAGGAGCTGGTCTCCTCTCAGGGCAGACTCCGGCCCAGGTGTAGCCAATGGAGGTTTCCTTTGACGACAGTCCACAGGTGTTGTCACTTGCCAGACACTCAGCTTGCCGGGAGCTAGGAGGAGGCACTGAATTCTAAGTGGAGCCCATTCTCTTCTGGAATCATGAACCTTGGTCCCCAGGGTGCCTCTTTGCATTTGATTGCTCTCTCCTCAGATTAGGTTCCACTTGGGAGCCATCCAGAGCAAGAGCCTCAGAGGAACATACCCTTTGGAAACTAGAACCTGCCAGGATCCAGGGGTCTGTGTCAGGTACACAGCCGGGTCCGAGCATTGGGGTGGCATACCCAGTCACTTCCTGAACCAATGGACAGCTCTCAGTGTCTGGTATCCCAGAGGATAGCAGGCCCCTCTGTCCCTGGGGCTTGGTGCTTAGTCAGCTCGGGTCGTTGCAGGCATGGGCAGCCAGCTGGCCTGTCTCCCCAGGCGCAGAGAGGTGCCTTCATACTGCAGATTCGAGGGCTCATGCATTTGAACTCTGGAGAACGCTCAAAGGGTCTCTGAAGTGATGATTGGACCCGGTCGGGTTCTAACCACTTGAGCTTCAGCCAAGAGCCCCAAACAGCCAGAGCTGAATCACTGCTGCCCCTGCCCTCGAAGGGGAAAGGGCCAGAAACAGACCCAAAGCCAGGACTTTCCCTCTCTTTCTGAAGGAAGAACGCAGGCCACTTGGTCACAGGACCCCCGTGTAGCCTGTTAAGGGCTCCCTTCAAAAATCCCACAGGTGTTGCTTACACCTGAGGGGGCCAGTGTTGTGCCCGAATTCTTGAATCCCCCCACAAGAGACCACCAGAGTCAAAAGTCAAAGCCAAGTGGCAAGGGTCGTTTTATTTCAAGATCGATCTTGGTCCTTTCGCATACCGCTGCCAGTATGCAAAAAGGCCCCGAACATGGTTGGTACAGCGTTTTTATAGACAGAGACAAATAGTACAGGATTGTTTCAGGTTATAGGGTGACCGATTGGTTGATATTTGAAATACGAACATATGCAGCCCTCTGATTGAAGTTTCTTTGTCTGTTCTTTGGCAGGAAGTTTCTGTCCGTTATGTGAAAAAGTCAGTTATTTAACCTCATACATATCAGGAAAAGGGGGAAGGGGAAGAACGTGAGGGAAGCAAGGTTCTCAGGCTAAAAATGTACGCTAAAGCTAATAAATGTCCGAAAGGTGACGGGGAAGATAAGAAAGCCAGTTACACAAACTAATACATGTCATAAAGGGGGAAGGGGAAGAACGTGAGGGAAGCAAGGTTCTCAGGCTAAAAATGTCCGACTCCACTCAGAAAAAGTTTTACAATGTTTACAACAAAACAGAATTCTCAGCAATTGTATTTCTTATCAATGGTCCACAATCGGCGGAAGGCCAGGGCAGCTATCTTTAACTCAGTATTTGTCCATTGTTTAACAGAAAAAGAGAACTTAGCTTCAAACTAAGGCAGATGTGCCGTCTGGACATAAAATTTTAAAACCGCTCCCTCCATTCCCCCCTTTTTTTCTTGTGCCTAAAGAGGCAATCTTGGGTCTTTAGGCCTCTGTTTGTAATGTCTTGAGTGGTTGGTACTGAGTTCTTAACACCATTAGTTGTATAGTATTGAATCTATCCTGGACAAAATTAATAATTTTGTTTATGACGCAGGGGCCTAATGTGAGAGTGAGAAGTAGGATGACTAGAGGCCCAACTAAAGTGGAGAGTAGGGTAGTTAACCAGGGGGACGCATTAAACCAGGATTCAAACCACCCTGCCTCTTGTTCTGTAAAACTACCTCCGAGAGGGAGGTTAGGGACTTTTCGAGCGAGGTGATGGCAGTTTTTATCCTTTGTATATCTTTGTCAATTTGTGTAACCCATTCCCAAGAGACAACCCTGAGGCTACTTCTGACCAGGTTAGTCTCATTCAGATTTTATCCATCAAGACCAGGTCCCCATTTTCATATGCCATAAAACCAAAGAGCATTATATCCTTTAGGCCAATGAAAGCAGCTCAAGAAATCCAGGCCTGAAAGATTATTTAGAAGGAGGTAAGACTAGGCACCAGTTTGGTTGGCGGGAGCTTTGCTTTAACCTTTTCCACACAGAGAGGGGTCTCAACCTGCGAGCCCAAAATGGCTCCCAACAATTTTCCCCTTTCTCTATATATTTTTTTTAAATGCAGAGTATGTAATGGGCACATTCTAAGTGGTATGGGTTGAAGGAGCAAGTACAAAGCACAGAGATTTTACCCGTAGATTGTTGGTTACAGTCGAAAGGCCACATGAAAAACATTATCTAACCTCTATTTTCTACCATAGTCCTGACCTGAAATCCACAGCAGTAATCACATTCCTGAGGGTCTGGCATCAGTCTAAATAGATCAAAATTCATTTTAAACTTTATCAATTTCTTAGAGATTTTATTTCCATGATTTTCAACATTATTTTACTACTAGTAAAGTATGGCAGCATATGCTGGTTTAACAGGGGAAGAAGCTCTGGAGCCACTCCTATTTTTCTATGGCCCATTTTCTTCAGGAGGATATTAGGATAAATCTCAAGTCAACATAGAGGCCCAGTGACCCTATAGCCAGGTGTCGTGGTGACTCTTTTTTCACCGTTGCCTGGCTTAGGTTGCCCCTCGCTGTGAGGAGTCTTACCCGTCATTGGCTAACCGGCCCTCCGTCAGAGTCAGACCAGCAATTATGTTTTTGTCGTATTACAACCTGGCATTTGCTTCAAGGCACCCCCATCCACCGATGAGGGCCCCGGTCTAGGGCACTGCTTTATGGGCCTGAGTTTTCTCCTTAGGTAGTATTACCAGGGCCAGTATCTTCTGGTTTCAGCATCTTCCCTTTTTTGTTTTTAAGGGCAAAAGTACAAAATTCTGTTGAAATAGATTTTATGCTGCAGAAACTCCGATATTGATTATCATGGAAACAAAAGAGTGATGAACAAAATTAGAAAGATTATTATCCAGACCCCCAGTATGTGTCTCTATACTTTATCCCAGGAATGTTCAGTCCTATTAAAACACAAAGGAGTAACAAACCCACTTTTAGGTCACATGAGAGCATCACTGATCTCCTGGATGACTTGTGCTAATGCAACTGGATAAAACACAATCGGAATAAGAAATATAACCTCGTTAATTTCTACCCTAAATTTCCCAGAAGTAAGACTAAAGTACAAAAGTACATATGAGGACTGGACACAGGCTGAAAGAACATAGAGAAAACATTGCAGGGGCCAAGGGGGGGTCCCTTGACTTTTAACAACAAGGCCGATTGTTCTGCAAAGAGAGCTTGCTCAGGGTCCTGGAGAGCATTATCCTCCATCTCCGGTAGGTAGAGGGCAGTGGAGGCGTCGGGGTGATGTTTCAAAGTGCGTCTCTGCATCTCCCTTTGGGTCATCCTTTGAAGAACCGGAGGAGATGGCGGTGGCTTGGGGAGGCCGGACATAGGGCTGTGCCAATCTATCAGGAATCTACAGAGGGGAGTCCACGTCCTGTGGAAATACACAAGCATACCCTTGCCTCCAGGTTAACACTACATCCTGATAAGTCTTTTGAAGGCAGCTGGTGTATAAGCAGGGGCATTGTCCGTTTTGATTGCCCTGGGAATTCCCAAGTAGGAAACGCATAGACAAATTGCTGGATCACATCCTTACAGGCCTCTCCTGTATGTGCCAAGGCAATAACATGAGAAAAGGTATCCACACACACATGCACATAGGACAGTTTACCAAAAGATAGAACATGAGTAACATCCATCTGCCAAAGATCATTAGGCCTCAGGCTTCTAGGGTTAACTCCTGAAGCCAAAACGGGAGCGTGCGTTGGGCACTGCCCTCAGGTTCTGACGATGTTTTGGGCCTCTTCACGAGTAATTTTAACTTGAAGTCTCAAAGCTGCTGCACTTTGATGATGCAAATCATGAGAGTTCCGGGCTTCCTCTATAGCTGGGAAAATTGCAATTCCAGTTAATATATCAGCTTGGTTATTTCCTTCAGTTAGAGGACCAGGCAAGTCACTGTGGGCCCGAATATGTCCAATATAAAAGGGCATTGTCCTGGCATGAATGTGAGACTGAAGGTTTTTTTTTTTTTTTAAATAAGAAAAAATAAAGGAGCGATGTTCTGGTAATGGAGCAGTCTCAATATGAGGAAATAATTGAAAAATGTAATGAGAATTAGTATACAGATTGAAAGGTCTAGCATTTAGGTGGGCAAATGCATAAATGACAGCCATAAGTTCAGCTCTCTGAGCAGAAGTTTCCAGAGTATTTTGCACATAAGGATTTCCATCTACAATGATGACAGCTGCTTCATTTGAAGACCCATCTTTAAAGACCAATACAGATGGACTAGGAAGGGGATCTGCCTTAGCCAACTTAGGAAAAATAACAGGGTGCCTTTTGAGGAACTGCAAGAGAGGATTGTTTGGGAGATGAAAAAGAATCTCACCACCAAAACCCTCTAAGGCTATCTGCCAGTCTTCACTATTTTGTAAAAGACATTCCAATTGATTTTTATTATAGGGAATAATAACATTTGCCACGTCACGCCCAAATGACTCTTTACTACGTTTGCGTCCCTTATTTAGTAAAGTAGCCAGTAGAGCTGGATAGGATATAACTATTTTTCTGGACATAGAGGGCAGATGCAACCATTTTAAAGGTGCCTCGGGTTAAGCCTCGTTAAAAGCCTGCAAAACCGAACCGGTTTTAAAACTTGATCCACAAACTTTGACATAGGGTGGGACTATTTATTTTTTTTTAGGAGAAAACCACTTTTAATTGAAAAATAAAGTAATATATCTCAAATAAGACTCTGTTTTAACGATATAAACTGTATTTTGCTGAGGGAAACAGCTTTCCAAAAGTGGTACTGTGAAATTTAGGTATCAGAGTATCAATAGAGTTTCCCTCCCTTATTTTGACTCGGCTAACAAGCATATTAAAAATAAGGACTTTCTCATGAATTTAAGCTGTAAATCTGTAACGCTTGTCCTTATTTTTAATGCACTGACAAAAGGTGAGATTTTAAACAAACATTTCCATACTGAGGAGTTCCCAGATAATAGCAGTCAATATTTTTCTTCTGAAAATGCTTATATGAAAGACACACAAGACTATTACTGATATTTTAACTAATTTACAAACTTTAAAACACAATTTTATCAATATGATTTCTACTACAATTTTCCTTTAAAGAAGTTCTCAAATCTCAGAATGGTTTCACTTGATATACTGGAAGTATTAACTTTGAAAGAAAGTACTAAAGTTATGGCTTTAAACTGGAAAAACCTATGGTCAAAAATCTTTGAAAAAGAGTTCATTAAACAGCTATTTTTACAATTACACTCTTGTAACTACAGAGAAAATGTTCAAGCACATAGGAAACATCACTCTTTCGAATGACAGAACAAAGGCATATGTTATTAAGATGTATGGCTTTTCCGGTGATTGTTATTGCTATCCACAGTCATTATTGTTTGACTGAAAAAGGTTTTTACAAATCTCCACTTCCAAAATTAACATTTTTATTAAATCGAGTTAAAAAATGTTTACTGTAGAAAAATCAACAAGGGTTTTAACAAAACCAAAATATACCCTTTCATACAATATATGTATATATTAGCAGCAAACTACTTTTAAAATTTTTTATGGCCTGAGGCAAAACTTTCCATTGATACCTCTGAGAAGGCTGCTTAAGGTTTTCAGAAGGCAGGCTAAAGGCAAATCTAGGGCGAACTTCCCGATGTAGGGGAAGAGTAATAAAACAATCTTGTAAGTCTATTACAGCAATTTGAAAAATCGTTTACAACAGCTACAGGGGAGAGGAGGCTATCTTTAAGGGTATTGCCACCATTTCCCCAGCTTTTGGATCAAAGGAGGAGAAATTTTAATTTTAACTCTGTGTACTTCCAAAATCCATGTCTTTAGCCTTAGTCTGTCCTGACCACACATAAAATTTCTTTTTTTAAAAATTTATCCTTTACAAACCTTCTACAACTTGTCTTTACCATTTAGATTTTGTCCAAAGCCATTTCTTTCCAAATAACCAGTCTCATTTAGGACAAAATTACTTTTTTTTACCCTCAGTGAAAGATGTATTCCCATTCTTTATATCTTTTTTACATATCTCTTACTTTTTCTTATACAGAGCTGTTTTCCTTATTTCCATCAGTCTTAAATACGCTTCTCAGAACTTTAACTACTAGAAACCTTAGTTTCTAGTGAAAACTAAGTAGTAACAAATTGTGAACTTTATGTTATAGCAGAATTTGTTAGATGGCAAACTTATTAATCCATTAAACACAAAGCATGTTTTTTTTTTTTAACAGTTCCCAATATCCTTAGTTTTTTGCAACAGGTCCAAAGCACAAACCTACATTTAGTAATTAGTGCTTCAGCTTCTTATCTCGTTAGATAGCCAATGAATTCAATCTTAAGTTCTCATGCTAGCCAAACTTGTAACACTTTGAAAGCTGTCTTAACATTTACCCATGAAACTATGAGGCAGACAAACTTTTAACAGTTTGAAAGCTGTCTTAACATTTACCCATGAAACTATGAGGCAGACAAAGTTAACCATTACTTTTAGGCTTTCTTTTGCTAACAAATTGGAATAGAGATAACATGAGCTTGTTAGACCTTCAGTAAGCCTTAGTAGAATAAAGTTTTATATTTAATGCTGATAACTTTAAAGACAGATCCATCAAACTTAAATTCTTTTAAACACCAAATATGTTTCATTTACTATTTAATCCTGGGAGCTTTGTTAAAACCTCAGGAAGTTATTATAAAGCACATCCTAAATAGGATTACAGATCATTAAATCTTAAAACTCTATTTATTTGACCAAGGCGGCAATAAAAGATCCTAATGGCCAATGTATAGCATCATATAGCTAGTTGTTAGCAAAACCTAGCTCCTTTAACATTGAGATGTTTTTACTGAGCAGTTAAAGACCTGATAACTAAAGCTTTTGTTTTGCCATAGAAAAGAGAGCAAAAAACCTTTTTTACATGATGTTTTGAACGGAGAGAAAAGCAGAATTTCAACTTTATATCAGCGTACTTTCGAAATTCCATTTATCTCAACCTTAGTATTTACCTTAATAATATTTTATTTATATTTTTTTAAAAGTTTACCATTATTAAGTTTTTCCCCGTGTAACCAGTGAGGAAATTTAAAATTTAAAGATGCGTTTTTTTTTTCCTTTTGACAGTGTGGGGGTGGGGAGCGGAATGCTACCTGAGGCATTGAAGAGCCAGAGGCCTAGGCCCCACCCCAGGCTGTGGCAGAGAAGGAGGGGGAAGGGAGGACAGAATGGGCGCAGCGGCCCAAAGGCTTGAAGGCAGACTAAAGCGGCCTGGAGGCAGAGAAAGCAGTTTCACATGGTCCTAAAGTCCGTCAGCTCAGATAGGTGAGCGGGTCGCCAAATTTTATTTTCTTTTGTTTTGAATTCAATTATCATAGTTATTAATCCAGAGAATGAATTAGAAGCCCTCACATATAGTTAGAGTAACCAGAGTATAGAAGGAGAAACAGTGAAAGAAAGAGAGTTTCTTATATTATGGATAGGAAAAGTCCAATTGGTGGATGCTTTAGGACTTTTATCCTGCCCAGTTTCCTCCTCATCCCCGTCTGTGTCTTTGCCTTAATGGGAACCGGAGGGACTGTAGCTCCAGAAGTTTCATCTATATCTGAATCTAAAGCTTCCTTTATGACAATCCATAATGATAAGATGTCAATTAGGGACCTTCTGTGGTCCGTTGGTGACATAAAACTGCTTAATTTCATCTCCTACTTTACTCCATATATTTGAATTGAGTGTGCCTTCCTCAGGGAACCAAGGGCACTGTTCTTGAACAAAACATAGAAAGCATGCTACCCGTTGTTTTGAAACTTTAATCCCCTTTTTAATATGGAGATTATGAATAATGTCAATAAAGAGTCTCTTCTTTAGACTCATTATGGCCCATGCTTCTCAAAAGTTTAAGTTCTGTTTTTTATACAGAGTCCTCTGTTTTCAGACTCAGTATGGCCTTATAACTTCTCAAAAAGGGTTTAGCTTCTTATTTCTATACTGAGTCCTCTTTTAGACACAGTACGGCACAATGCTTAATTAGATTCTATACTGAGTCTTTTCTTTAGACTCAGTACGGCACATAACATCTCAAAAAAGTTCTGTAAAAAGTTTCCATCAACTAGCCCTTCCTATCTTATGCAGGGGGGTCCCGGACACTCTATGATGGACTCCTACCCTTTTCTGAATTTTCAGAAGCCTCTACAAAGATGAAGTATTACCTTTGCCAAATTAGGGGGCTTGTGTGCAGCCGCCCGGAGACCCGCCATTAAAGTCTGGCTATAAATGCGCAGTCGTCCCCTACCTTTTGCCATGTCGTAGTCCCAGCCATCCTGTGGGGGTCGGGTCAGGGAAAAAACCGCATTAATGAGATCAAGGTTAGCAGTAGGCTGGCTGTCATCTCCAGGAACCTGCTTTTTTTTTTTTTTTTTTTTTTTTTTTTGCTTCTAATTGAATCCTTTCTCGCTCCTCGGGGCGAACAGGATTCGGAGGAGCTGCTGACAATCATCCCAGGTGGGTTGGTAGGAGAACATAACGCTGTCCAGGAGAGCTATCAAACCTTTAGGGTTATCAGAAAATCGGGCATTCTGAGTTTTCCAGTTACATCACCTGGATACACAGACACATATCACATAGACACACAGACACATATCACACAGACACACAGACACATATCACATCAGAACACAGGTAACAATTGGCATGCCTATTTGACTAGATGGTTTTTCCTTCAGGCGCCTATAGATATCTCTTAGCACTCTGGAGAAAATAAAAGTGGTTAGTTCGCTGGCGCGTTGGGCGTGAGTGCCCGTAGAAGAACAAAGTTATCCAAATGAGCCCGAAAGCTCCCAAATGGGCTAAATGTGCCCCAAATGAGCCCGAAGGCTCCCAAGCGGACCAAAGAGGCCCCAAATGGGCTAAATTTGCCCCAAATGAGCCCGAAGGCTCCCAAGCGGACCAAAGAGGCCCCTAGTCAGTGGACGTCTCCGACTGACCCCCAAGCTGGGTGCCCTATAGCGCGTCCGCCAGGGTCACCGCAGCAACCAAATAGAACCGGTTCTCCCAAGAAGAAACACAGATCAGAGAGAAAAAGAGAAAAAGATAGGATAGAGCCCGCTTACTTACTTTCCGATCGGAATCAGAGACGACCCATTGACCAGAAGTCTGGTGGGCTCAGGGGAGATCTCGCTGGGGCCTCCAAATGTTGTGCCCGAATTCTTGAATCCCCCCACAAGAGACCACCAGAGTCAAAAGTCAAAGCCAAGTGGCAAGGGTCGTTTTATTTCAAGATCGATCTTGGTCCTTTCGCATACCGCTGCCAGTATGCAAAAAGGCCCCAAACATGGTTGGTACAGCGTTTTTATAGACAGAGACAAATAGTACAGGATTGTTTCAGGTTATAGGGTGACCGATTGGTTGATATTTGAAATACGAACATATGCAGCCCTCTGATTGAAGTTTCTTTGTCTGTTCTTTGGCAGGAAGTTTCTGTCCGTTATGTGAAAAAGTCAGTTATTTAACCTCATACATATCAGGAAAAGGGGGAAGGGAAGAACGTGAGGGAAGCAAGGTTCTCAGGCTAAAAATGTCCGACTCCACTCAGAAAAAGTTTTACAATGTTTACAACAAAACAGAATTCTCAGCAATTGTATTTCTTATCAATGGTCCACAATCGGCGGAAGGCCAGGGCAGCTATCTTTAACTCAGTATTTGTCCATTGTTTAACAGAAAAAGAGAACTTAGCTTCAAACTAAGGCAGATGTGCCGTCTGGACATAAAATTTTAAAACCGCTCCCTTCACCAGCTTGCTAGGAGATGGCACTAGTCACTTCGTTTTCCATGTCATGTCTTTCGGAATGCTAGTGAAGCATTCTGGCCCTCGGCGAATCTACTTTCAGCCTATTTTCAAACGAGTTCCTCTCTGGGGTCCAGCCCATATAGACTCTGAGAAGAAGATCCTCGGTGTTCCGCTGGGGATCGTATGCCAACATCGGGACTGTGTGACAGGTTCGGTGACAGGCACCCCGGTAAGTTGTTGTCAACCCCATGCAGGCATTCAGAAGCCGGGGGCATTGGAAGGGCCCAGCTTAGACTATGGCACTTAGCCTGGGCCCGACGGCTGGCAAGGGAGCTGACCTCCTTTCTCGGCTGAGGGGACATGCAATGATACATCCCCTTTCCGGATTGTTCCCATTCCCATTGGAAGGATTGTAGCTTGGCCGTCCTTAGGGCCACTGCCTTCCCATGTCTCGAGGTCTAAGTCTGTCCCCGTTTAGACTTAGGAAGCATGGAGCTGTCACTCACTATACCCGTGCCCAAGGATAGATTTTCCCACAGGCCTGTCCATGTTGCATGTGGCGGACCCCAAGCAAGGCAGCCCAGCCTCTGCCATTGGCAGGACTTGCGCTTGCTCACACTTGGATTGACCCTGCATGTGTGGCAACGAGCTGCCAGCGGGACCACAGGCATTGGGCCTGGGTTCAGCTGACCACCACGAGGAGGTTTCTGGGTCAGGCGCCTAGGCGCGAACAGTCCTGCGCATCAAGGCAGTGCCTCGGCAAACTCAGTGCCTCAGCAAATCCGTTCCGTGGTCTCGGTATGGCCAGCATGCCTTTGGCCTCTGCAGTGTTGTCCTCCTTCAGCATACTCGACTGTAGCAACGGTGACGGTGCAGGCTGGCAGGACTAGGTCCACGACAGCCCCGAGCACAGTGGCAGAAGGCACGGACTGGCAGAGAGGGTGGAACCCATTGGGGCAGCACCTGGTGTTGGCCTCCTTAGCAGTTCACTCCTCTCGGCCCAGGATTGGACGACGCAAGTGCCCTCACCCGTGTGCCCTCACGTGGAATGGAAATGGGTGGTGACATGTGTCAGAGAATGCCAGGAATCACCTAGAGGAAGATGGACTGAGTCAACATGCTGGCCAGTGTGCAATAGGTCTGCAAGAAATGCAGAGGGAACGACTAGAGCAGGGTCACCTTGTCCCTTCACATACCCTTCAGGTTGCACTGGTTTCCAAGAAAGAGATCTTGCCCTGAGCATCTTTCACATACTGGAATATCTTCCCAACTGACTGTTATTCTTGTCTTTCAAGGGGCTCGAAACGAGAGAAACTCTGAGTATCTTCCATGGCCAAACGAAAACAACACAGGCCTGCTGGGGCCAGAAACCTGAGTTCTGGGGGACTCCTGCAGAGATGAACAACTTACAGGGAAAACTATCCTGCTGAAGAGCCAGGGGCTCTTTGCCCAACATATGCCACGCTCACAACGAATGCAGCAGGATCCCCAGGGAAGAGCCCAGGCTACGACTGTACGATAAACACGCGGAGTGGACTCCAGGGAGGGCTCAGAGTGTCAATGGAGCAAAGGGGGGGGAAGGGGTGGACAGAGGTCCAGAGTTCTGAACCAGGGATACGAATGACATAACGCAGAGAGTGACAAGACCCGCATGGCCTTGCCCAGCTCACACACTGCCTTGGGAAGGAGAAACACCTATGGGCTTGGCAAACAGGGCCAACTCAAAGTTCCACCTGAAAGCCTTGTCACCTTGAGTCGGGTCCCCATCCCTTGTGTAACTTCTCTCATCTCTGAGAGGCCTGAGACACTGTCAACACAGCCATCAAATGGCAGGTGTCAGGTGGACTGCACTAGGTATGTAAAAGAACACACTGTACTGTCCATCCCTCGGTTTGGACAGGGTCATGTGTGCTGCAAACGTGTGTCCATCTTTCTTCCTGCTCCCACTTGCCAGAGAACAACATTTGGGAGGTCAAGGGTAAGGGACAGGGAGACTCAAAAAAGCAGCGTGCCTTACAAATTCACGCTGAAAAAGAGAAGAAATGGCCTCCCGAGCGTAGAATCCAATATTCTGGCCCTGCCTTCCAGACAGTGGATGTATAGTAGGGGCTCCTACACTCCCATTTCCAGGCTAAACCACATAAGTAGACTTCAAGGAGTTCTACAAAAATGATCACCAATGAAAATGCCTGAGCTCTTTGGGTTGTAGTCAAACAACGAACCAAGATGTCCGATGCCATCTATCAAACTTGCTTGGCCTTAGATTCCATGCTGCCTTCTGAGAGAAGTGTTTGTGGAAAATGTAACCTGAACACCTGCTGCCTAGGGAGAGATGATGAGGAAAACCTCACAGACGGGATCACAGATCAAAAAGAAAAGGGGGCTCATGTCCCAGTCCAGACCGGAAACAGGTGGAACACCGGAGACTTCTTTGGTGGACGGTTTTCAACTCTTGGAGGATCAAAAGGCCTCATGGGAATTCGATTCCTACATTTCAGAGGGTGCTTAATGTGAGCCTGCTGTGCTACCCTGCCTGTATGGTCTGCCTCCAGTCTCATTGTGAACAGAGTTTACAGAGAGAGATAGAAAAGAGGAAAAAAAGACGGCCACTCATGTAAAGCAGTGATAAAAGTACCGACCTCTAATGTGAGATGGTGCTCTTTGAGGCTAGACAGGGGACCTGAGCGTGAAAGGGGCGAATGTGGTAGGGTCCGCTCCCTAAAGGCAGGGGAAAAAAACCCTCAAGGCAACCTGGCTTCACGTTTATGGGACAGCATCCCTCAGGACCTTGTAACGTGAGACCGCTTATTGAGACTGCATGTTCGTATGTTACTCTATATGTGAGACAAAGAAGTCAAAGCTACAGAGAAGAATACACTACGTGGGGTTCGGGGCTCAGTTCCTTGCGTAGGAGCGAACTGAGCAGTGTCGGCAGGAATCCATTTGCTTTCTGGAAAGAAAAGCCTCCGTGTCAGCTCCGTGTTCGCTGGGCGGCTGAGACATAGTTGTGCCTGCTGTTTCCTTTCATGCCAACCCCTCAGGTGTTTCCTTCTTACTCTCAGGAAACCAGGCTTGCCTAGGTACTGCAGCTCAAGTCAGCAGTCCCGGTATGACTCCATTTTACCTGAGCTGAATACCTTTGGGCCTCAGTGTGTTGCTTCTGGTTTATTCTTGTTATGAATGAGAAGAATTCTTCCTTTGAGGAAAACCACGTGAAGAATACCTGCTTATAACCTTGGGTTTGGGGAAGGCAAGGTCAGCTGGCAAGTTCACAAGGGGGCTTTCACATGCTAAGGAGTCCCAGACTGCTGCCTGGCTAGCTATTGTCAAGCTAGAGTTGATTTGCCCCCAGGCATAGCATTTAAATAAGGGCAATTAGTGGTTGCTGGAGAAACATTTTCCTCTGCCAGCCTCAAGTATTTGTCAAGGGGCTGTAGGTGACAAGGAACTTCCATTTTGTTCGCTTGAAATGTTTATTTACTTTTGGAGAGAGAGGGGAGACAGGGAGACAGACAGAGAAAGGGAGTGTGTGGGAAACAAGAGAGAGAGAATGAGAGAGAGAGAGAGAGAGAGAGAGAGCGAGCCATAGTTAGAGCCAGAGCCAGAGCAAGACAGAGGGAATAAGCACCAGGAGAGGGGCAGAGAGTGAGGGAGACCCAGAATGTGAAGCAGGCTCTGAGGCTGCGCTCTCAGCACAGAGCCTCTCTGCTCTGTGGGGCTGGACACAGGCACTGTCACATCCTGACCTGAGTTCAAATTGGAGGCTTCAGGGACTCAGACACCCCAGGAAATGCTCTTTTCTCTGCCATTTCCTTCTTGCCTTTGTTCCTCACATAGCTAGGGAGGGCAGGCTGATCTGGGGACTCCAGGAGACTGAGCCTACAGGGTTCTGGAGATGAGGCCCATGGCTTTTCCTTGTAATTTCCTAAGATACTGTCAACTGATGGAGGCTCCATCCGTTTCAGCATTTGTCTTCTGTCCTCTCCTTGGCGCTTGGGCACCCACGAGTGCCTGAGGAATGTCACACAGATCTCTCCTGGCGGTGGGGACTGGTAATGCTAGCTTGCGTGTGGCCCTCAGCTTTCCTTGTGCTCCCTCATCCAGCCCATGGATGATTCCCAGTTAGGCAGCCCACGTGTGTTTGTTCATTCAGAAAAGAGCCAGCTTGCCAGATTGGGCCTCTGTCTTTGTTCTCAGAATTCTCCCATGCTCATGTGACATGAAGATCTTCTGC
Organism: Paguma larvata; assembly: GCA_030068075.1. NCBI lineage: Eukaryota > Metazoa > Chordata > Mammalia > Carnivora > Viverridae > Paguma > Paguma larvata. Next base: position 5,106 of record JAINVK010001236.1, on the reverse strand, counting down.
TTTCTGTGTACCCATTCGCATGCGCTTGCTCTGTTTGGAAGTCAGTCCCCACTGTGGGGAATTCGAGGCCACACCTAAGAGCAATGTCCCCTCATTCTGACTGAGGAGCTCGGCCAAGGCATCCTGACTCTGGCCTAGGGTGGGCAGAAAGGCCCTCGGGCCTTGCCTTTGGAAATATTTGGACAAGAGAAAGACATAGGGCACTTGGAGGTGCCAGACGAAACGTTAGAGTGTTGGCAAAGCCAGAGAATCGGAAGGAAGCATTGTCAATTTCAGGGAGAAGAGCAACAGAGCTTGTCGGGTTCTTGTGAGTTTTCTCCTATTTTCTACTGAAATGAAAGCCTTGAAGCCGTGATGTCTCCATAGCTGATTCCTCCAGAGGTCTTGAGTCACAGTGAAACGTGGTAGGGCTCTCAGTCCCATAAGGAACGATCAGGGATTGGTGGCCGACTCCCTGTCCAGCCCGAGGCTCGCCTAGAGCAGTCCGTTTCTGATATCCCCAAAGAACCAGGAGCTCCCTGCTACTGACCTGGTGGGGCTGGGCATTCATGGTTCCCCAGTAGGTGTCCTTCCCCGGGCTGCTTGACAAGGCTTCGTATGTAAAATCAAATGGTTCCCACACAGGAGTTTCGCTGCCAGAAGTAGTCAGTGCATTGCCTGCTCAAGGAATACTTCCACGGAGCCTGATTCCAAACACCGAAGTGTGAATCCCGTTCTGCCAAAACCACTGGTGACTGTCCACTGTAGGACACAGAGGACAGGGGAAGAAATGCACTCAGTGCCAGAAGCTTCTCATCCCTTTCTCAAGTCCCAATGGCAGAATTCTTGCTTGGCCAGCCCTGGGAAGCACAGGGAAGGGTAGACCTTCCTCCTTCCATCTCACAGATGGTTCCCCTAGGCACACTATGCCTCAGGCCCTGGTCGGCACCGAAAGGTCTCTTGAAAGAACGACTGCATCGGGTGCAGGTTCCAAACACTTGAGAACCAGCCGGGAGCAGGGACCGTTTGCCTCTCCACCAATGGCACATCTATTTCCTGATGGGCAGGACAGTCTTCCCTCTGTTTCTGGAGGAAGAATACAGACCTCCAGCAGAATGGCACTCTCAGGTGTGCAGGAGACCGTTTCGTGAAGGCCTGAGGCCCAAGCCCCTGGAACCCAGGGTGAAGCATTTATGGCCTCGAACATAAGACCTCGACTGCAGGGCTGCGAGCTGAAGAACTGAGGTTCAAGCCCTTGTCACCCCAGGTGGAGGAAAAATCACCGGAAAGAGAAGTCCTCGTTTGCAGAGCTGCAAGGCCAAGATGGGCCTTTTAAGTCTTTCTCCCCCAAGTCAATTTTGGGCTGGGCTCTCTTACATATATTTTGCTTCGAATGATTTCTTGGTGTGGATTGTCATGGAAAGAAAATCAGATCCTTTCTGATAGATGCTCCTAAAACTTCGAAGTATATTCCCTTTGGAATGGACATTTGAAGAATGCTGCCTGACTCTCAGGGATGCGGTCATTGCGGCAGGTTTTGGGTGAAGACATTAAGAATGGTCAGTGGATGATTGATAATCCTAGGGAGCAACTTGAGAGCAAAACATGTTTTCCACGTAAACTTTGGACTGTCGCCAGAGCCTTCATGAATATCCGTCTTCTTTGTGCTTACGCTCTGAACCCGTGATATTTACCAGAATGTGGCCATCGGTACGTTCTGACTGCATGTGAAGTGTTTATTCAGCCTGAGCTATTGATTGTTGGAACATTCTATGGAATCTAAAACACAGATCATTCTTATTGAATGCGTGGAATGTTTTCATTGGTTTTTTCCTAGGAACTTTGAGAAACTGGAGTGATTTCATCCTGTCAATCTTTACAAGATGTATACTTGGCGTGCTTAGAAAACATGTATAAAAAGCCTGGGGGAAGAATCAACTTCGGGCAGTCCTGATAAGAGGCTGTCTCCAAGAGACTGGCTCTGCATCTTCTCTCCCACCCAGACCAACCCTCACGCAGGTGAAACCCTGGACCAGCCGGATACCCTGAGAGAAGGAGCTGGTCTCCTCTCAGGGCAGACTCCGGCCCAGGTGTAGCCAATGGAGGTTTCCTTTGACGACAGTCCACAGGTGTTGTCACTTGCCAGACACTCAGCTTGCCGGGAGCTAGGAGGAGGCACTGAATTCTAAGTGGAGCCCATTCTCTTCTGGAATCATGAACCTTGGTCCCCAGGGTGCCTCTTTGCATTTGATTGCTCTCTCCTCAGATTAGGTTCCACTTGGGAGCCATCCAGAGCAAGAGCCTCAGAGGAACATACGCTTTGGAAACTAGAACCTGCCAGGATCCAGGGGTGTGTGTCAGGTACACAGCCGGGTCCGAGCATTGGGGTGGCATACCCAGTCACTTCTTGAACCAATGGACAGCTCTCAGTGTCTGGTATCCCAGAGGATAGCAGGCCCCTCTGTCCCTGGGGCTTGGTGCTTAGTCAGCTCGGGTCGTTGCAGGCATGGGGAGCCAGCTGGCCTGTCTCCCCAGGCGCAGAGAGGTGCCTTCATACTGCAGATTCGAGGGCTCATGCATTTGAACTCTGGAGAACGCTCAAAGGGTCTCTGAAGTGATGATTGGACCCGGTCGGGTTCTAACCACTTGAGCTTCAGCCAAGAGCCCCAAACAGCCAGAGCTGAATCACTGCTGCCCCTGCCCTCTAAGGGGAAAGGGCCAGAAACAGACCCAAAGCCAGGACTTTCCCTCTCTTTCTGAAGGAAGAACGCAGGCCACTTGGTCACAGGACCCCCGTGTAGCCTGTTAAGGGCTCCCTTCAAAAATCCCACAGGTGTTGCTTACACCTGAGGGGGCCAGCTTGCTAGGAGATGGCACTAGTCACTTCGTTTTCCATGTCATGTCTTTCGGAATGCTAGTGAAGCATTCTGGCCCTCGGCGAATCTACTTTCAGCCTATTTTCAAACGAGTTCCTCTCTGGGGTCCAGCCCATATAGACTCTGAGAAGAAGATCCTCGGTGTTCCGCTGGGGATCGTATGCCAACATCGGGACTGTGTGACAGGTTCGGTGACAGGCACCCCGGTAAGTTGTTGTCAACCCCATGCAGGCATTCAGAAGCCGGGGGCATTGGAAGGGCCCAGCTTAGACTATGGCACTTAGCCTGGGCCCGACGGCTGGCAAGGGAGCTGACCTCCTTTCTCGGCTGAGGGGACATGCAATGATACATCCCCTTTCCGGATTGTTCCCATTCCCATTGGAAGGATTGTAGCTTGGCCGTCCTTAGGGCCACTGCCTTCCCATGTCTCGAGGTCTAAGTCTGTCCCCGTTTAGACTTAGGAAGCATGGAGCTGTCACTCACTATACCCGTGCCCAAGGATAGATTTTCCCACAGGCCTGTCCATGTTGCATGTGGCGGGCCCCAAGCAAGGCAGCCCAGCCTCTGCCATTGGCAGGACTTGCGCTTGCTCACACTTGGATTGACCCTGCATGTGTGGCCACGAGGTGCCAGCGGGACCACAGGCATTGGGGCTGGGTTCAGCTGACCACCACGAGGAGGTTTCTGGGTCAGGCGCTTAGGCGCGAACAGTCCTGCGCATCAAGGCAGTGCCTCGGCAAACTCAGTGCCTCAGCAAATCCGTTCCGTGGTCTCGGTATGGCCAGCATGCCTTTGGCAGTGTTGTCCTCCTTCAGCATACTCGACTGTAGCAACGGTGACGGTGCAGGCTGGCAGGACTAGGTCCACGACAGCCCCGAGCACAGTGGCAGAAGGCACGGACTGGCAGAGAGGGTGGAACCCATTGGGGCAGCACCTGGTGTTGGCCTCCTTAGCAGTTCACTCCTCTCGGCCCAGGATTGGACGACGCAAGTGCCCTCACCCGTGTGCCCTCACGTGGAATGGAAATGGGTGGTGACATGTGTCAGAGAATGCCAGGAATCACCTAGAGGAAGGATGGACTGAGTCAACATGCTGGCCAGTGTGCAATATGTCTGCAAGAAATGCAGAGGGAACGACTAGAGCAGGGTCACCTTGTCCCTTCACATACCCTTCAGGTTGCACTGGTTTCCAAGAAAGAGATCTTGCCCTGAGCATCTTTCACATACTGGAATATCTTCCCAACTGACTGTTATTCTTGTCTTTCAAGGGGCTCGAAACGAGAGAAACTCTGAGTATCTTCCATGGCCAAACGAAAACAACACAGGCCTGCTGGGGCCAGAAACCTGAGTTCTGGGGGACTCCTGCAGAGATGAACAACTTACAGGGAAAACTATCCTGCTGAAGAGCCAGGGGCTCTTTGCCCAACATATGCCACGCTCACAACGAATGCAGCAGGATCCCCAGGAAGAGCCCAGGCTACGACTGTACGATAAACACGCGGAGTGGACTCCAGGGAGGGCTCAGAGTGACAATGGAGCAAAGGGGGGGAAGGGGTGGACAGAGGTCCAGAGTTCTGAACCAGGGATACGAATGACATAACGCAGAGAGTGACAAGACCCGCATGGCCTTGCCCAGCTCACACACTGCCTTGGGAAGGAGAAACACCTATGGGCTTGGCAAACAGGGCCAACTCAAAGTTCCACCTGAAAGCCTTGTCACCTTGAGTCGGGTCCCCATCCCTTGTGTAACTTCTCTCATCTCTGAGAGGCCTGAGACACTGTCAACACAGCCATCAAATGGCAGGTGTCAGGTGGACTGCACTAGGTATGTCAAAGAACACACTGTACTGTCCATCCCTCGGTTTTGGACAGGGTCATGTGTGCTGCAAAACGTGTGTCCATCTTTCTTCCTGCTCCCACTTGCCAGAGAACAACATTTGGAGGTCAAGGGTAAGGGACAGGGAGACTCAAAACAAGCAGCCGTGCCTTACAAATTCACGCTGAAAAAGAGAAGAAATGGCCTCCCGAGCGTAGAATCCAATATTCTGGCCCTGCCTTCTAGACAGTGGATGTATATTGGGGCTCCTACACTCCCATTTCCAGGCTAAACCACATAAGTAGACTTCAAGGAGTTCTACAAAAATGATCACCAATGAAAATGCCTGAGCTCTTTGGGTTGTAGTCAAACAACGAACCAAGATGTCCGATGCCATCTATCAAACTTGCTTGGCCTTAGATTCCATGCTGGCTTC
>JAINVK010001240.1:0-34515 GCA_030068075.1 Paguma larvata | reverse complement strand
ATCAGGTCAGACACCACCGCCCTAGCTGCCCCCTCCCTCGGAGGTCCAACCAAGGCCGAGGTGGAGGAAGAGGCAGGGTGGAGGGGCATGTGGCCCTGAGGGAACTCACCCGGCTCAGGGTCTCAAACTATCAAGTGCAGGAGATTTCCAAGGCCCCCATTGGCCATCACACATCCTGATCCCCTCCTGAGTCGGGGGGCAGAGAAGGATCTGCTGCCCCCGAAACCACGTTCCCCCGGGCACGTGTGCGTGGCCCGCACGAGACACTCTACGGACACGTCCATCCAAACGCACACACCCCACACATGCACACGCAACCCACCACACAGAACACATTTGTGACATACCGCACACACATACACCACACACGCGCAAACACACCCACACCACAGGCACACACACCACAAGCACACACACCTCAGGCACACAGGGTTTTCTGGACTCCTTTCTCCTTCATGACATTTCTGTGCTATATCTTGGCCCGAGCCGCCTCTCCACCACCGCTAATGGCCTTCTCTTGCCTTTCAAGACCCTGCTGGTGTCACTCTCTAGACGACGTCGCTAACACCCCCACCAGATCCGAGCTGGGCCCCCGCGCTCTACTCCTTCAAAAAACTGCCGGGACTGTCCTCCAGACTCTGGCCTTGGGAAGGGAACCCAATGGTCTCCCTCCTGGGCCCACTTGGTGGGGCCTGGGTCTCCTCTCAACCCAAGCTCGGTTCCTGACGTTCGTGTTCTGTCATCCCTAAGGTTCAGTCCCTGTTTTGGTGAGATGTGTTGGTCCCCGCTGCATCCACAAGTCCAACGTCACCTCCACGTCCCGACCACGAGCATGGCCGCCTCGAGGGAGCTCTGCGCTGAGGCAGCCGCACTGGCCCGGTGTGGCTGTTGTTACCGCATACCCTGCCGCCTCCCGGGGCCGTCGGAAGGATGGACGTTAACACGCCACACCACGCCAAGCTCCCTGGAACAGGGCCGTCTGGGGTGCACCTGCTTCTTCCTATCACAGCCTGGCAAACGTGACCTTCTGAACCCCGACACCGATCCTGAGAGTCGTCCGAATCTCTGTTTTGCTCTGTGTCCTGCTTAGGATGAGCAGAGGTTCCGCTTCGGAGTTCTCCAGTCACAGAGAGAAGAAAGAGAGACACCTACCTCCACGGGAGACAGAAACCGCTCCACTCTCTTCCTGGTGACAATCCAGACGGATAGAAGCCGCAGACTCCGCCTAACTGAGGAGCAACAACCCTTGCTGTGGCAGCAATGGAGTCCAGCGCGCCTCATAAAGCCGGGGCCGCCCCCCTCCACCCCGGGGCCGCCGCAGCCAACTAGCGGGCAGTTGTGGGCAAAGAGCCTAGGTGTGCTGCAGGCCACCTACGTGGCCCTCAGGTTGGACCGCAACACATCCCAAGGTGGCCTTTCTTTGAATCCGCGGTGGGTCCTGGCCCTCAAATTCCTGGTACACGCTGGATGTAGATCCAAAGTTCCCCGTGATGATGCACCCACTGGGAGTCAAGGTTGGCATGCTCCCTCCAGGTCCAGTCAGACACACCGCCCTGAGCTTGCCTCCTCCCTCAGAGGTCACACCAAGGCCGAGGTGGAGGAAGAGTCGGGGGTGAGTTGCATGTGGCCCTGAGAGGCCTCTCCCCCGCTCAGGATCTCAACTTTCAAATGCAGGAGCTTTCCAAGGCTCCCATTTGGCCATAACACTTCCTCTTCCCCTCCTGAGTCATGGGGCAGTGAGGGATGTGCTGCCCTCGAATCCATTTGCCCAGGGCACGTGAGGGGGCCGGGGGGAGGCACGAGACACCTGTGCGGACACGTCCATTCCAGACGCTCACTCACCACACATGTACACGCAACCCACCGCACAGAACACATTTGTGACATACCACACACACATACACCACACACTCGCAACACAACCACACACAGGCACAGACACTACATGCACACACACCACAGGCACACAGGGTTTCTGGACTCCTTCTCCTTCATGACATTTCTGTGCTATTTCGTTAGCATGGAATGCCTCTCCACCCACCGCTAATGGCCCTCTCTTGCCTTTCAAGACCCTGCTGGTGTCAGTCTCTAGACGACCTCCCTAACACCCCCACCAGAACCGACGGGCCAGGGTCTGCTCCTTCCCAAACTGCCAGACTGGTCCTCCAGACTCAGGCTGAGGGAAAGGAGACCACTCCCTTCTGGACCCACTGGTGGGGCCTGGGTCCCCTCTCAGCCCAAGCTCGGTTCTTGACGTTCGTGTTCCATCATCCCTTAAGGGTTCAGTCCCTGTTTTCGTGAGATGTGTTGGTCCCGCGCTGCCGCCACAAGGCCACCGTCACCTCCACCACCCCACCACGAACATGGACAACTCGAGGGAGATCTGCGCGGAGCTGCGCCACTGCCCCGGTGTTGCTGTGGACACCGCCGACACTGCCGCCTGCCCGGGCCTTCGGAAGGAGGAGGCCGCCACGGCACACCAGCCAAGCTCCCTGAAACAGGGCGCCCTGGGCACCCCTGCGAGTTCCTATCACAGCCTGGCAAACGTGACGTTCTGAACCCGTCACCAGTCCTGATAGCGTCCCGAATCACTGTTTTGTCCTGTGTCCTGCTTGGCATGCGCAGAGTTTACGCTTCTATGTTCTCTGGTCACAGGAGAAGAAGGAGACACCTAACACCACGGGAGACAGAAACCGCACCACTACCTTCCTGGTCACACTCCAGGCAGGATAGAATGTCGCAGGCTTGGGCCTAACTGAGGAGCAACATATCGTTGCTATGGCAGCAATGGAGTGCAGCCTACCTCATAAAGCCTGGGCCGCCCCCAGCCCCACCCGGGGGCCCCTGCAGCCAACTGGCAGGCAGGGAGGGTAAAGAGCCTAAGGGTGCTGCAGGCCACTTACGTGGCCTCAGCTTTGACCAAAACACCTCCCAAGGTGGCCTTTCATTGAACCTGCGGTGGGTCCTGGCTCTCAACTTCCTGCTTCACGCAGGATGTCGATCCAAAAGTTCCCCGTGATGATGCACCCCCTGGGAGCCCAGGCTGGCACGCTGTCTCCAGGTTCGGTCAGACACCACCGCAATGATCCTGCCCCCTCCCTCGGAGGTCCCTCCAAGGCCGAGGTGGAGGAAGAGGCGAGGGAGAGGGGCATGTGGTCCTGAGGGGCCTCTCCCCGCTCAGGGTCTCAACTATCAAGTGCAGGATCTTTCCAAGGCCCCCATTTGGTCATCTCACATCCTGTTCCCCTCCTGAGTCCGGGAGCATTGAGGGATCTGCTGCCCCAAAAACCACGTGCCCAGGGCTCGTGTGGGTGGCCCGCACGAGACACCTGTGTGGACAAGTCCATCCACACGCTCACACACCACACATGCACACGGAACCCACCACAGAGAACACGTTTGTGACATACCCCACACACATACACCACACACGCGCAACACAACCACACCGCAGGCAAACACACCACAAGCACACACACCACAGGCACACAGGGTTTCTGGTGTCCTTTCTCCTTCATGACCTTTCTCTGCTATTTCGTTGGCCTGGAGCCACCTCTCCACCCACCGCTAAGGGCCCTCTGTTGCCTTTCAAGACCCTGTTGGTGTCATTCTCTAAAAGACCTCCCTAACACCCCCACCAGATCCGAGCTGGGCCCGCGCCTACTCCTTCCCAAACTGCCGGGACTGGTCCTCAAGATTCAGGCCGAGGGAAGGGAGACCACTCCCTTCTGGGCCCACCTGTTGGGGCCTGGGTCAACTCTCAGCCCAAGGTTGGTTCCTGACGTCGTGTTCCGTCATCCCTAAGGGTTCAGTCCCTGTTTTGGTGAGATGTGTAGGTCCCGCGCTGCTCCCACAAGGCCACCGTTACCTTCACGTCCCCACCACGAACATGGCCGACTCGAGGGAGATCTGCGAGGAGGATGCCGCAGTGGCCCGGTGTGGCTGTGGACACCGCCGACACTGCCACCTGCCAGGGCCGTCGGAAGGATGGATGCCGCCACGTCACACCACGCCAAGCTCCCTGGAACAGGGCGCCCTGGGCACCCCTGCGTGTTCCTATCCCAGCCTGGCAAACGTGACCTTCTGAACCCGGTCACCAGTCCTGACAGTGCCCCGAATATCTGTTTTGTCCTGTGTCCTGCTTGGGATGCGCAGAGGTTATGCTTCCGAGTTCTCCTGTCACAGGAGAAGTAGGAGACACCTACCACCACGGGAGACAGAAACCGCTCCACTACCTTCCTGGTCACACTCCAGGCAGGATAGAATGCCTCAGACTTGGTCCTAACTGAGGAGCAAAAAACCGTTGCTATGGCAGCAATGGAGTCCAGCGTGCCTCATAAAGCCTGAGCCACCGCCAGCCCCACCCAGGTTCCCCAGCAGCCAACTGGCAGGCAGGGTGGGTAAAGAGCCTAAGGGTGCTGCAGGCCACCTACGTGGCCCTCAGCTTTGACCACAATACCCGCCAAGGTGGCCTTTCAGTGAACCAGCAGTGGGTCCTGGCCCTCAACTTTCTGTTTCACGCAAGATGTCGATCCCAAAGTTCCCCGTGATGATGCACCCACTGGGAGCCCAGGCTGGCACGCTCCCTCCAGGTCAGGACGGACACCACCGCCCTAGCCTGCCCCCTCCCTCGGAGGTACCACCGAGGCCGAGGTGGAGGAAGAGGCGGTGTGAGGGGCATGTGACCCTGAGAGACCTATCCCCGCTCAGGATAGCATCTATCAAGTGCAGGAGCTTTCCAAGGCCTCCATCTGGCCATCTCACATCCTGTTGCCCTCCTGAGTCGGGGGGCAGTGAGGGATCTGCTGCCCCCGAATCCATGTGCCCAGGGCATGTGAGGGGGCCGGGGGTGGGCACGAGACACCTGTGCGGACACGTCCATCCAGACGCTCACACACCACGCATGCACACGCAACCCACTGCACAGAACACATTTGTGACATACCACACACACATATGCCACACACGCCCAACACACCCACACCACAGAAACACAGGGTTTCTGGACTCCTTTATCCTTCACGGCCTTTCTGTGCTATTTCCTTGCCCTGAGCACCTCTCCACCCCCGCTCAAGGCCCTCTCTTGCCTTTCAACCCCTTCTGGTGTCAGTCCCTAGACGACCTCCCTAACATCCCCACCAGATCCGAGCAGGGCCCGCATCTACTCATCCCAAACTGCCAGGACTGGTCCTCCAGATTCAGGCCGAGTGAAGGGAGACCACTTCCTTTTGAACTCACTTGGTGGAGCCTGGGTCCCCTCTCAGCCCAAGCTCCGTTCCTGACGTTCGTGTTCCGTCATCCCTAAGGGTTCAGTCCCTGTTTTGGTGAGATGTGTTGGTGCCGTGCTGCTCCCACAAGGCCACCGTCACCTCCACATCCCCACCACGAACATGGCAGACTCAAGGGAGCTCTGCGCGGAGGCTGCTGCACTGACCCTGTGTGGCTGTGGACACCGCCGACCCTGCCGCCTGCTGGAGCTGTCGGAAGGATGGACGTTGCCACGCCACACGACGCCAAGCTCCCTGGAACAGGGCGCCCTGGGGGCACCTCTGTTCCTATCTCAGCCCGGCAAACGTGACTTTCTGAACCCCGACACCGGTCATGACAGTGCCCCGAATCACTGTTTTGTTCTGTGTCCTGCTTGGATGCGCAGAGGTTTAAACTTCCAAGTTCTCCGGTCACAGGAGAAGAAGGAGACACGTACCCCACGGGAGAGAGAAACCGCTCACTACATTGCTGGTCACACTGCAGGAAGGATAGAAAGCCTCAGGCTTGGGCCTTACTGACGAGTAACAAAAAGTTGCTATGGTAGCAATGGAGTCCAGCCTGTCTGATAAAGCCGGGGCCGCACACCACCCCACCCGGGGTCCCCGCAGCCAACTGGCAGGCAGGGTGGCAAAGAGCCTAAGGGTGCTGCAGGCCACCTACATGGCCCTCAGCTTTGACTGAAAACAACTCCCAAGGTGGCCTTTCAGTGAACCCGCGGTTGGTCCTGGCCCTCAACTTCCTGATTCACGCAGGATGTCGATCCAAATGTTCCCCGTGATGATGCACCCACTGGGAGCACAGGCTGGCAAGCTCCCTGCAGGTCAGGTCGGACACAACGCCCAGGGCCTGTCCCCAGCCTCGGAGATCCAACAAATGCCGAGGTTAGGAAGAGGCGGGGGTGAGGGGCATGTGGCATTGTGGGGTCTCTCCCAGCTAAGGGTCTCAACTATCAAGTGCAGGAGCTTTCCAGGGCCACCATTTGGCCATCTCACATCCTGTTCCCCTCCTGAGTCCGGGAGCAGTGAGGGATCTGCTGCCCCAAAAACCACGTGCCCAGGGCTCGTGTGGGTGGCCCGCATGAGACACCTGTGCGGACACGTCCATCCACACGCTCACACACCACACATGCACACACAACCCACCACACAGAACACGTTTGTGACATACCACACATGCTGTACACACCCACACCACAGGCTCAGACACCAAAGGCACACACACCACAGGCACACAGGTTTTCCGGAATCCTTTCCCCGTCATAACCTTTCTGTGCTATTTCGTTGGCCTGGAGCCGCCTCTCCACGCACCGCTAATAGCCCTCTGTTGCCTTTCAAGACCCTGCTGGTGTCAGTCTCTAGACGACCTCCCTAACACCCCCAACAGATCCGAGCTGGGCCCGGGTCAACTCCTTCCCAAACTGCCGGGACTGGTCCTCAAGACTCAGGCAGAGGGAAAGGAGACCACTCTCTTCTGGTTCCACTTGGTGGGGCCTGGGTCCCCTCTCAGCTCAAGCTCAATTCCTGATGTTCGTGTTCCGTCATCCCTAAGGGTTCAGTCCCTGTTTTGGGGAGATGTGTCGGTGCCACGCGGCTCCCACAAGGCCAACGTCACCTCCACTTCCCCACCACGAGCATGGACGACTCGAGGGAGCTCTGCGCGGAAGCTGCCGCAATGACACGGTGTGGCTGTGCACACCGCAGACCCTGCCGCCTGCCAGGGTCGTCGGTATGATGCAAGCCGCCACGCCACACGATGCCAGATCCCTAGAACATGGCGCCCTAGGCGCACATCCCTGTTCCTATCACAGCCTGGTAAACGTGACCTTCTGAATCTCGACACAGTCCTGATAGCGCACAAAATCACTTTTTGTTCTGTGTCCTGCTTGTGATGCGCAGAGGTTACACTTCTGAGTTCTCTGGTCACAGGAGAAGAAGGAGACACTTACCAACACGGGAGACAGAAACCGCTCCACTACCTTCCTGGTCACACTCCAGGCAGGATGAAATGCCGCAGGCTCGAGCCTAACTGAAGAGCAATAAAACCGTTGCTATTGCAGCAATGGAGTCCAGCGTGCCTCAAAAAGCCGGGGACGCCTTCCTCCACCCGGAGGCCCCCGAAGCCGACTGGCGGGCAGGGTGGGCAAAGAGCCTATGGGTCTGCAGGCCACTTACGTGGCCCTCAGGTTTGACCGCAACACCTCCCAAGGTGGCCTTTCGTTGAACCCGCGGTGGGTCCTGGCCCTCAATTTCCTGCTTCACGCAGGGTGTCGATCCCAAAGTTCCCCGTGATAATGCACCCCCTGGGAACCCAGGCTGGCACGCTCCCTCCAGGTCAGGTCGGACACCAACGCCCTGAGCCTGCCCACTCCCTCAGAGATCCCACCAAGGCCGATGTGGAGGAAACGCTGGGCTGAGGTGCATGTGTCACTGAGGGGCCTCTCCCCACTCAGGGTCTTAACTATCAAGTGCAGGAGCTTTCCAAGGCCTCCATCTGGCCATCTCACATCCTGTTTCCCTCCTGAGTCGGGGGGCAGTGAGGGATCTGCTGCCCCAAAAACGACACACCCAGGGCAATTGTGGGTGGCCCTCACGAGACACCTGTGCGGACACGTCCATCCACACGCTCACACACCTCACATGCACACGCATCCCACCACACAGAACACATGTGTGACATACCACACACACATACACCACACACTCGCAACACAACCACACCACAGGCACACACACCACAAGCACACACGCGACAGGCACACAGGGTTTCTATACTCCTTTCACATTCATGACCTTTCTGTCCTATTTCCTTGCCCTGAGCCGCCTCTCCACCGCCGCTAATGGCCCTCTCTTGACTTTCAAGCCCCTGCTGGTGTCAGTCCCTAGACGACCTCCCTAACATCCCCTCCATATCCGAGATGGGCCCGCATCTACTGCTTCCGAAACTACCGGGACTGGTCCTCCAGACTCATTCCGAGGGAAGTGAGCCCCATGGTCTCCCTCCTGGGCCCACTTGGTGGGGCCTGGGTCCCCTCTCAGCCCGAGCTCAGTTCCTGACGTTCGTGTTCCGTCCTCCCTAAGGATTCAGTCCCTGTTTTGGTGAGATGTGTTAGTCCCGCGCTGCTCCCACAAGGCCACCGTCATCTCCACGTCCCCACCACGAGCGTGGCCGACTCGAGGGAGCTCTACGCTGAAGCTGCCGCACTGGCCCGGTGTTGATGTGGACACCGCCGTCCCTGCCGCCTTCCGGGGCTGTCGGTAGGATGGACGTCGACACGCCACACCACGAAATCTCCCTGGAACAGGGCGCCCTAGGCGTACCTGCTTTTTCCTATCACAGCCTGGCAAACGTGACCTTCTGAACCCCGACACCGTCCTGACAGCGCCCCGAATCACTGTTTGTTCTGTGTCCTGCTTGGGATGTGCAGAGGTTACGCTTCCGAGCCATCGGTCACAGGAGAATCAGGAGACACCTATCTCCACGGGAGACAGACACCGCTCCACTACCCTCCTGGTCACACCACAGGCAGGATAGGCTCGGGCAACCATCCTACCATCCTGAGGAAGGAGACCGTCGTCTCTGGCAACTGGCTGATGACTCAAAAGGAGGTAAAGGAACCACCAGAGGTGGGGGGAAGCAGAGGCTGCAGAAAGATCAGTGTGCATGCTGCAAGGAGATAGGGCATTGGGCCCAAGAATGTCCGAGGGGGGTCGCGGGAAGAAAGGCAAGGCTAATCGAGTAAAAATCTTAGAGCTAGGTGAACTAAGTGATTAGGGGAGTCGGGGTTCGGACCCTCTCCCCGAGCCCAGGGTAACTCTTAAAGTGGAGGGGACCCCTGTAGACTTCCTTGTCGACATCGGAGCACAGTATTCAGTCCTCCACATCCCACGAGGAAAGTTAGCCAGCGAAAAGTCCTGGATACTTTCAGACAAGGGGGTCCTCAGGTCACCGATGGCAAGGGCCACCCCATCCAGGTCCGAATCATTAAACTGGAGAATGGACTTTAGGACCACGTAAAACTCTTTTCTCCACCCTGTGTGCTTCAGGCTGCCTTCAGGCTGCTTTAATCTGCCTTCAAGCCTCTAGGCCTCTGTGCCCGTTCTGTCCTCCCTTCCTCCTCTTCCCGTTTCTACAACCGCCTAGGGTGGAGCCTAGGTCTCTGCCTCTTCAATGCCTCAGGTAGCATTCTGCTCTCCACCCCTACATTGTTGTAAGGAAACAAACAATCAAACAAATGCCTTTTTAAATGTCCTCACTGTTTCCACAAGAGAAAATTATGAATGGGATTTCAAAAGTACACTGGTATAAAGTTAAAGTTCTGCTTTTCTCTCCTTTTAAAACAAAGTTTTCTTGGACTGTTCAGATCCTGATAAGATAATGTAAACAAAGATTTTTTTCTCTTTCTAAGGGAAAACCACAGTTTTGGGTTTCATCTTTATTGGGTCTTTGATTGCTCGGTGAAAACTTCTCAATGTTAAAGGAACTAGGTTTTACTAGCAGCCATATGATTCTGTACATTGGCCGTTGGGATCTTTTACTACCACCTCGGTCAAGTAAATAGGAGTTTTATGGATCTGTCTCTAAAGTTATCAGTATTAAATGTGAAACTTTGTTCTACTGAGGTTTACTGAAGGTCAAGCAAGCTCATGTTATCTTTGTTCCAATATGTTAGCAAAAGGAAGCCTGAAAGGGATGGTTAACTTTGTCTGCCTTGTGGTTTGCGTGAGTAAATGTTGGGATAGCTTTCAGGGTTCTTGGTAACCTAAAGTGTTGAAAGTTTGGCTTGCGTGAGAACTTGAGACTAATTCATTGACCATATAATGATAAAAAGCTGAAACACTAACTACTGGATGTAGATTTGTGCTTTGGACCTGTTGCAAAGCTCTAAGGATATTGGGAACTGTTGAAAAACATACGTTATGCTTAATGGATTCATAAGGTTGCTATCTAACAAATTCTGATATAACAGAGTTCACAATTGGTTACTACTTAGTTTTCACTGAAGACTAATGTTTCTAGCAGTTAAAGTTCTGGGCAGTGTAAGACTGAGGGAAATAAGGAAAACAACTCTGTATGGAAGAAAGTAGGAGACGTGAAAGAAGGATATAAGAAATGGAAATATGCTTTTGCTGAAGGTAAAAAGTAATATTGTTCTAAATCAGACTGGTTATTTGGAAAGAAATGGCTTTGGACAAAATCTAAATGCCAAAGACAAGTCGTAGAAGGTTCGTGAAGGAAAAATCTTTCAAAAGGGGTATTTTATGTGTGGTCAGGACGGACTATGGTTAAAGACATAGATTTTAAAACTACACAGGATTAGGATTAAAATTTCTCCTCCTTTGATCCAGAGGCTGGGAAAATGTTGGCAATATTCTTGATAGCCTCCCTTTTTCTGTGGCGTTCGAAATGTTTTATCCCTGTTCCCCTAGATCGGGAAGATTGTCCTGGATTTGCCTTTGGCCTGCCTTCTGAGAACGTTAAGCAGTCTTCTCAGAGGTGTCAATGGAAAATGTTGCCTTAGGGCATGAAAAATAGACCCACCCTATGGCAAGGGGTTTGTGGATCAAGCTTTAAGACCAGATTGGGTTTGCAGGCCTTTAATGAGGCTTAATATGAGGCATCTTTAAATGGTTAAATCTGCCCTTTATACCTAGAAAGATAGTTCCATCTTATTCGGCACAGCTGGCTACTTTACTAACAAAGGGGGCAAACCTAGTAATTGCCTATAGCAAAGGTCAATTAGAACCCTAGAGGCCTGAGGCCTAATGATCTTTGGCAGATGGATGTTACTCATGTTCTATCTTTTGGTAAACTCTCCTACGTGCGTGTGTGTGTGTGGATCTTTTCTCATGTTATTGCCTTGGCACATACAGGAGAGGCCTTTAAGGATGTGATCCAGCACCTTTGTCTATGCTTTTTCTACTTGGGAATTTCCAGGGCAATCAAAACGGACAATGCCCCTGCTTATACACCAGCCGCCTTCAAAAGATATAATAGGATGCAGTGTTAACATGGGGGCGAGTGTATACTTGTGTATTTCCACAGGACAGGGACTCCCTTCTGTGGATTTCTGATAGATTGGTACGGCCCTATGTCCAGCCTCCCCAAGCCACTGCCATCTCCTCCGGTTCCTTAAAGGATGACCCAAAGGGAGATGTAGAGACGCTTTTTTGGAACATCACTCCGACGCCTCCACGGCCCTCTACCTACGAGAGATGGACGATAATACTCTCCAGGACCCTGAGTATGCTCTTTGTATAACAATCGGCCTTAAAGATGTGGAAGCAGTACTCACTCCAACCAGAGCGCTGCTATTCCTACTTGGGGACAAAATGGAGAATCTGACAGATAAGGCGACTGCTCTTGTTGAGAGTCAAGGGATTTCCTTGACCCTTGCTACGTTTTCTCTGTTTTAGCTTGTGTCCAGGCCTCATGTTCTTTTGTACTTTAGTCTTACATATTTTATTCCGATTGTGTTTTATCTAATTGCATTAGTACAACTTATCTAGGAGATCAGTGATGCTCTCATGTGACCTAAAACTAGGTTTGTTACTCCTTTGCATTTTTAGTAAGACTAAACATTCCCGAGAAAGAGTATAATACTGGGGGTCTGGATAATAATCTTTCTAACTTTGTTCACTTTTTGTTTCCATGATGATCAATATTGGAGTTTCCATTCTAATATTGTTATCTTTAGAATTTTAAGCGGCAGCATAAAATCTATTTCAACAGAAAAAGGAGAAGATGTTAGAGACCAGAGATACTGGCCCTGGTAATACTACCTAAGGAAAAGACTCAGGTCCATAAGGCAGTGCTCTAGACTGGGACCCTCATCGGTGGATGGGGGTGCCTGGAAGCAAATGCCAGGTTGTAATACAAGAACCTAATGGCTGGTCTGACTCTGAAGGAGGGCCGGTTAGCCAATGACGGGTAAGACTCCTCACAGTGGGGGGCGACCTAAGACAGACAACGGTCAGGAAAGAGTCACCAGGACACCTGGCTATAGGGTCAATGGGCCTCTAAGTTGATTTGAGATTCATCCTAATCTGAAAAAGACGGGCCATAGAAAGATAAGAGTGGCTCCAGAGCGTCTTCCCCTATTAAACCAGCATATGCTGCCATACTTGAGAATCATGGAAATAAAATCTCTAAAGAGTTTAGAATGTATTTTGATCTATTTAGACTGATGCCAGACCCTCAGGAATGTGATTATTGCTGTGGGTTTCGAGTCAGGACTGTGGTAAGAAATTGAGGCTAGATAACTTCTTGTTAGCTTCACTATGATGATTGGAGCCAATTAACTCTGGCTAGCCTACCTCAGGATAGAGACTTGAAGGAATATTCCCAAGCAGCTGCCAAAACTCCTTTCGTTTCGGGGAACTTCCCTGTTGTCTCTGGCCAACCGGGACACCTCCTTCGTACAAGCCAGGAGACTGAGTCTACATCAAAAGGTCCTGCCGAGAGACCCTTGCGCCGTGCTGAAAGGGACCCTACATCGTGGTGCTGACAACCCTCACTGCTTTCAAAGTAGACGGCGTGGCAACCTGGGTCCATCACACTCACCTCTCCACTGTCGGAAAGGACTTTGTTACTCTATGGATCGTCAATCAAGACTAATGCAACTTGCTCAAGCTCAGGTTACGGCACATTCGACCCCCGTGATGTTGGTAACTCTGTTAGCCCTGCTTGTCACTGCCGGTGTTTGTCAAGAATACTTACACCCCCGAAACATTCTAACAGTCTCCCTAGTTCACCACACTCGTCTTCTCCCTTACCAGACCCCTCGTCTTCCTAATTCTGTTACTAATCCTCAGGCCCTGTATCATCAACAGACCGGTCCAGTTTGTCAGGGATCTCGTGGAGGCCATCTAATTGATGGTCCTCCGTGCTCAATGCAGATCCCTGGTAATAGAAGAGGGCAAGATAGAAAAGCCGCTGGACCCATGATTGGGTCCATAAGTCACAAAAAAAGGGGGGAATGTTAGGGCAACTCGGGATTCCAAAAGACTAGGACCAAAGCAATTAGGATCCACCCCTCAATAGACCAGCCCGGACCAAGTAATCAGATTCCACTTCTCACCCGACCAGCTGGGACCAATCCTTAGAGCACCCGGATCCACCCAAATAGAGACACCTGTTTCCCGCCTTGGAAGGGAACAGGACCCTGACCTCAGCCAATCGGCTAGGGCCACGACCATCACCCTTTCCACTACTCCTTTAAAACCCTTGCACCTTGGGAAACTCTCTCTCTCTCTCTCGACCCACTGCTGCGTCGGTGCGGTAGGAGATTGAGCTCGAGCTAGCTCGATTAAAGGCTCTTTGTTCTTGCATCGGATTCGGATCCCTGGCGGTTCTTGGGCTCCCCGAATTCTGGGCATAACATATGGGGGCTCGTCCGGGATACCCCAAAACCCCCGAGGGACTCCCGACCCGAAGAGCCTGACTGACCATGGTCAATGTCTGTCTGTTGTCTGTCTCTTCTGTGTGAGCTCATTTTCTGAATGACCGGCAAAGGACCTAGGCGGACACGCTGGAGGGTCGCTGTTGGGGACTGTAGGGAGACGTCCCTCACCCCGTCTGGAGGTTTCCGCCAAGAGCCTGAAGGGGCTGGTTTCGAGGGAAGCCGTCGGGAGGTTTCCGCCAAGGGCCTGAAGGGGCTGCTTGCGAGGGAAGCCGTCGGGAGGTTTCCGCCAAGGGCCTGAAGGGGCTGCTTGTGAGGGAAACCGTCGGGATGGTTTCTAGGGGCCCTCTGTTTGTCTGTTTTTGGGTGTGTCATTTTGTGTAGCATTGTGTGGCAGACTCAAGCTAATCCAAAGTTTTTAGAAAAACTGGCAGGGCTTATTGATTTATTAGATTCTGTTCTCTTTACCCATCAGCCCATATGGGATGACTGCCAGCAGCTTTTGCAGGTCCTGTTCACGATTAAGGAGAGGAAAAGAATCCTCAATGAGGCCTAAAAACGAGTTCCAGGTGCAGACGGGGAATCCCACCACCAACTATGCACAGATAGATAACTCATTCCCCTTGACTCGGCCCGAGTGGGATTTTAATACGGCAGACAGTAAGGAGAGGCTCCGGGTCTACCGCCAGACTCTAATGGGGGGTCTCTGAATGGCTACTAGAAAGCCAAAGAATCTGGCCAAGGTGTTCAGGGCAAAACAGTGGGTCCTGGCCCTCAACTGCCTGCTTCACGCAGGATGTCGATCCTAAAGTTCCCCGTGATGATGCACCCACTGGGAGCCCAGGCTGGCACGCTCCCTCCAGGTCAGGTCGGACACCACCGCAATGAGCCTGCTCCCTCCCTCGGAGGTCCCACCAAGGCCGAGGTGGAGGTAGAGGCAAGGGAGAGGGGCATGTGGCCCTGATTGTCCTCTCCCCGCTCAGGGTCTCAACTATCAAGTACAGGAGCTTTCCAAGGCCCCTAATTGGCCATCTCACATCATGTTCCCCTCCTGAGTCGGAGAGCAGTGAGGGATCTGCTGCCCCCGAATCCATGTTCCCAGGGCACGTGAGGGGGCCGGGGGTCGGCACGAGACACATGTGCGGACACGTCCATCCAGACGCTCACACACCACACATGCACACGCAACCCACCGCACAGAACACATTTGTGTCATACCAGACACACATACGCCACACACGCCCAACACACCCACACCACAGTCACACAGGGTTTCTGGACTCCTTTATCCTTCATGACCTTTCTGTGCTATTTCCTTGCCCTGAGCCGCCTCTCCACCCCCGCCAATGGCCCTCTCTTGCCTTTCAAGCCCCTTCTGGTGTCAGTCCCTAGACGACCTCCCTAACACCCCCACCAGATCCGCGCTGGGCCCGCATCTACTCCTTCCCAAACTGTCGGGACTGGTCCTCCAGACTCTGGCCGAGGGAAGGGAGCCCCATGGTCTCCCTCCTGGGCCCACTTGGTGGGGCCTGGGGCCCCTCTCAGCCCAAGCTCGGTTCCTGACGTTCGTGTTCCGTCATCCCTAAGGGTTCAGTCCCTGTTTTGGTGAGATGTGTTGGTCCCGCGCTGCTCCCACAAGGCCAACGTCACCTCCACGTCCCGCCCACGAGCATGGCCGACTCGAGGGAGCTCTACGCGGAGGCTGCCGCACTGGCCCGGGGTCGCTGTGGACACAGGAGACCCTGCCGCCTGCAGGGGCCGTTGGAATGATGGAAGCCGCCATACCACACGACGCCAAGCTCCCTGGAACAGGGCGTCCTGGGCACACCTCCCTGTTCCTCTCACAGCCTGACAAACGTGACCTTCTGAACCCCGAAACCGGACCTGACAGTGCCCCGAATCTCTGTTTTGTTCTGTGTCCTGCTTGGAATGCGCAGAGGTTATGTTTCCGAGTTCTCCATTCACAGGAGTAGAAGGAGACACGTACTGCACAGGAGACCGAAACCGGTCCACTACATTCCTGGTCACACTCCAGGCAGGATAGAAAGCCGCAGGCTCGGGCCTAACTGAGGAGCAACAAAACGTTGCTATGGCAGCAATGGAGTCCAGCCTGCCTCATAATGCCGGGGCCGCCCCCGACCCACCCGGGGGCCCCCGCAGCCAACTGGCAGGCAGGGTGGGCAAAGAGCCTAAGGGTGCTGTAGGCCACCTACGTGGCCCTCAGCTTTGACCGAAACACTTCCCAAGGTGGCCTTACATTGAACCGGCGGAGGGTCCTGGCCCTCAACTTCCTGCTTCATGCAGGATGACGATCCTAAAATCCCCGTGATGATGCACCCACTGGGAGCACAGGCTGGCATGCTCCCTCCAGGTCAGGTCGGACACCAACGCCCTGAGCCTGCCCCCTCCCTCGGAGATCTCAAAAGGCCGATGTGGAGGAAGAGGCGGGGGTGAGGGGCATGTGGCCATGTGAGGCCTCTCCCCACTCAGGGTCTCAACTATCAAGTGTAGGAAGTTTCCAAGGTCCCCATTTGGCCATCTCACCTCCTATTCCCCTCCTGAGTCGTGGGGAAGTGAGGTATCTGATGCCCCATAAACGACATGGCCAGGGCACGTGTCGGTAGCCCTCACGAGACACCTGTGCGGACACATCAATCCAGACGCTCACACACCACACATGCACACGCAACCCACCACACAGAACACATTTGTGACATACCACACACACATACACCACACACTCGCAACACAACCACCCACAGGCACACACACCACAAGCACACACACCACAGGCACACAGGGTTTCTGGATTCCTTTCTGCTTCATGACCTTTCTTTGCTCTTTCGTTGGCCTGGAGCCGCCTTTCCACCCACCGCTAATGGCCCTCTCTTGCCTTTCAAGACCATGCTGGTGTCAGTCTCTAGACGACCTCCCTAAAACTCCCACCAGATCCGAGCTGGGACCGCGTCTGCTCCTTCCCCAACTGCCGGGACTGGTCCTCCAGACTCAGGCCGAGGGAAGGGAGAACACTCCCTTCTGGGCCCACTTGATGGGGCCTGGGTCCCCTCTCAGCCCAAGCTCGGTTCCTGACGTTCGTGTTCCGTCATCCATAAGGGTTCAGTCCCTCTTTTGTTGAGATGTGTTGGTGCCCCACTGCTCCCACAAGGCCAACGTCAACTCCACGTCCCCATCACGAGCATGGCCGACTCGAGGGAGCTCTGCTCGGAGGCTGCCGCACTGGCCCGGTGTGGCTGTTGATACCGCATACCCTGCCGCCTCCCGGGACCGTCGGGAAGATGGACATCGCCATGCCACACCACGACAAGCTCCCTGGAACAGGGCGCCCTGGACGCACCTGCTTGTTCCTATCACAGCCTGGCAAACGTGACCTTCTGAACCCCGAAACCGGTCCTGACAGTGCCCCGAATCACTGTTTTGTTCTGTGTCCTGCTTGGGATGCACAGAGGTTACGCTTCTGAGTTCTTCGATCACAGGAGAAGGAGACATGTATCCCACGGGAGAGAGAAACCGCAACTACATTCCTTGTCACACTCCAGGAAGGATAGAAAGCCGCAGGCTTGGCCTAACTGAGGAGCAACAAAATTTTGCTATGGCAGCAATGGAGTCCAGCCTGCCTCATAAAGCCGGGGCCGCACCCCACCCCACCCGGGGTCCCCCGCAGCCAACTGGCAGGCAGGGTGGGCAAAGAGCCTAAGGGTGCAGCAAGACACCTATGTGGCCCTCAGCTTTGACCGAAACACCTCCCAAGGTGGCCTTTCATTGAACCCGCGGTGGGTCCTGGCCCTCAACTTCCTGCTTCACGCAGGATGTCGATCCCAAAGTTCCCCGTGATGATGCACCCACAGGGAGCCCAGGCTGGCACGCTCCCTCCAGGTCAAGTCGGACACCAATGCCCTGAGCCTGCCCCCTCCCTTGGAGATCCCACCAAGGCCAAGGTGGAGGAAGAGGCGGCAGTGAGGGGCATGTGGCCCTGAGAGGCCTCTCCCCGCTCAGGATCTCAACTATCAAGTGCAGGATCTTTCCAAGGCCTCCAATTGCCATCTCACATCCTGTTCCCCTCCTGGGCCGGGGGAGGTGAGGGATCTCCTGCCCCGGAATCCATGTGCCCAGGGCACATGAGGGGGCCGGGGGCCAGCACGAGACACCTGTGCGGACAAGTCCATACAGACGCTAACACACCACACATACACACGCAACCCAGCGCACAGAACACATTTGTGACATACCACACACATACGCCACACACGCCCAACACTCCCACCCCACAGTCACACAGGGTTTCTGGATTCTTTTCTCCTTCATGACCTTTCTGTGCTATTTCCTTGCACTGAGCCGCCTCTCCACCCCCGCTAATGGTCCTCTCTTGCCTTTCAAGCCCCTGCTGGTGTCATTCTCTAGACGACATCCCTAACACCCCCTCCAGATCCGAGCTGGGCCCGCGTCTACTCCTTCCCAAACTGCCGGGACTGGTCCTCCAGACTCTGGTGAAGGGAGGGGAGCCACATGGTCTCCCTCCCTGGCCCACTTGTTGGGGCCTGGGTCCCCTCTCAGCCCAAGCTCGGTTCCTGACTTTCCTGTTCCGTCATCCCTAAGGGTTCAGTCCCTGTTTTCGTGAGATGTGTTGGACCAGCGCTGCTCCCACAAGGCCACCGTCCTCTCCACGTCCCCACCACGAGCATGGCCGACTCGAGGGAGCTCTGCGCGGAGGCTACCGCACTGGCCCGGTGAAGCTGTGGACACCGCCGACCCTGCTCCTGCCAGGGCCGTCAGAATGATGGAGGCCGCCACGCCACACCACGCCAAGCTCCCTGGAACAGGGCGCCCTGGGCGCACCTCCCTGTTCCTATCACAGCCTGGCCAACGTGACCTTCTGAACCCCGACACCGGTACTAACAGCGACCCGAATCATTGTTTTGTTCTGTGTCCTGCTTGGGATGCGAGAGGTTATGCTTCCGAGTTCTCCGGTTACAGGAGAAGCAGGAGACACCTACCTCCACGGGAGACAGAAACCGCTCCACTACCTTCCTGGTCACACTCCAGGCAGGATAGAAAGCCGCAGGCTCGGGCCTAACTGAGGAGCAACAAAACCAGTTGCTATGGCAGCAATGGAGTCCAGCACGCCTCATAAAGGCAGGGCCGCCACCCTCCACCCGGGGGCCCCCGCATCCAACTGGCGGGCACGGAGGGCAAAGAGCCTAGGGGTGCTGCAGGCCACCTACCTGGCCCTCAGCTTGACCTCAACACCTCCCAAGGTGGCCTTTCATTGAACCCCCGGTCGGTCCTGGCCTTCACCTTCCTGCTTCAGGCAGGATGTCGATCCCAAAGTTCCCCGTGATGATATACCCTCTGGGAGCCCAGGCTGGCACGCTCCATCCAAGTCAGGTCGGACACCACCGCCCTAGCCTGCCCCATTCCTCGGAGGTCCCACCAAGGTCGAGGTGGAGGAAGAGGCGGGGGTGAGGGGCTTGTGGCCGTGAGGGGACTCTCCCGGCTCAGGGTCTCAACTATCAAGTGCAGGAGCTTTCCAAGGCCCCCAATTGGCCATCACACATCCTGTTCCCCTCCTGAGTCGGGGGACAGTGAGGGATCTGCTGCCCCCGAACCACGTGCCTTGGGCACGTGTGGGTGGCCCGCACGAGACACCTGTGCGGACAAGTCCATCCACACGCTCACACAGGACACATGCACAGGCAAGAAACCGCACAGAACACATTTGTGACATAACACACACCCATACACAACACACGCGCTACACAACCACTCCACAGGCACACACCACAAGCACACACACCACAGGCACACAGGTTTTCCGGAATCCTTTCTCCTTCATAACCTTTCTGTGCTATTTCGTTGGCCTGGAGCCTCCTATCCACCCACCACTAATGGCCCTCTCTTGCCTCTCAAGACCCTACTGGTGTCAGTCTCTAGACGACCTCCCTAACACCCCCACCAGATCCGAGCTGGGCCCGCGTCTACTCCTTCGCAACTGCCAGGACTGGTCCTCAAGACTCAGGCCGAGGGAAGGGAGCCCATGGTCTATCTCCTGGGCCCACTTGGTGGGGCCTGGGTCCCATCTCAGCCCAAGCTCGGTTCCTGACGTTCGTGTTCCGTCATCCCTAAGGGTACAGTCCCTGTTTTGGTGAGATGTGTTGGTCCCGCGCTTCTCCCGCAAGGCCAACGTCATCTCCACGTCCCCACCACGAACATGGCCGAATCGAGGGAGTTCTGCGGGGAGGCTGCCGCACTGGCCCACTGTGGCTGTGGACACCGCCGTCACTGCCGCCTACCGGGGCCGTCGTAAGGATGAACGTCGCCACGCCACACCACGCCAAGCTCCCTGGAACAGGGCGCCCTGGGCTCACCTGCTTGTTCCTATCACAGCCTGGCACACGTTACCTTCTGAACCCCGACACCGGACCTGACAGCGCCTCGAATCTCTGTTTTGTTCGTTGTCCTGCTTGGGATGCCCAGAGGTAACGCTTCCGAGCTCTCCGGGCACAGGAGAAGCAGGAGACACCTACCTCCAAGGGAGACAGAAACCGCTCCACTACCTTCCTGGTCACACTTCAGGCAGGATAGAAAGCCGCAGGCTCGGGCCGAACCGAGGAGCAACAAAACGTTACTATGACAGCAATGGAGTCCAGCCTGCCTCATAATGCCGGGACTGCACCACGCCCCACCCGGGAGCCCCCGCAGCCACCTGGCAGGCATGGTGGAAAAGAGCCTAAGGGTGCTGCAGGCCACCTACATGGCCCTCAGCTTTGAACGAAACACCTCCCAACGTGACCTTTCAGTGAACCCGACTGGGTCATGGCCCTCAACTTCCTGCTTCACGCAGGATGTCCATCCCAAAGTTCCCCGTGATGATGCACCCACTGGAAACCCAGGCTAGCACTCTCCCACCAGATCAGGTCGGACACCACGGCCCTGAGCCTGCCCCCTCCCTCGGAGATCCCACCAAGGCCAAGGTGGAGGAAGAGGCGGGGGTGAGGGGCATGTGTCCCTGAGTGGCCTCTCCCCGCTCAGGGTCTCAACTATTAAGTGCAGGAACTTTCTAAGGCCCCCATTTCGCCGTCTCACATCCTGTTCCCCTCTTGAGTCGGGAGGCAGTGAGGGATCTGCTGCCCCAAAACCACGTGCGCAGGGCACATGTGGGGGGCCCACACGAGACACCCATGCAGACACCTCCATCCACACGCCCACACACCACACATGCACACGCAACCCACCACACAGAACACATTTGTGACATGCCACACACACATACACCACACGCGCGCAACACACCCACACCACAGGCACACACACCACAAGCACACACACCACAGGCACACAGGTTTTCCGGAATCCTGTCTCCTTCATGACCTTTCTGTGCTATATCGTTGGCTTGGAGCCGCCTCTCCACGCACTGCTAATGGTCCTCTGTTGCCTTTCAACACCCTGCTGGTGTCAGTCTCTAGACGACCTCCCTAACACCCCCACCAGATCCGAGCTGCCGGGGCTGTCCTCAAGACTCAGGCAGAGAGAAGGGAGCCCCATGGTCTCATTCCTGGGCCCACTTGATGGGGCCTGGTCTCCTCTCAGCCCAAGCTCGGTTCCTGACGTTCGTGTTCCGTCATCCCTAAGGGTTCAGTACCTGTTTTGGTGAGATGTGTTGGTCCCGTGCTGCTCCCACAAGGCCAACGTCACCTCCACGTCCCCACCACGAGCATGGGCGAATCGAGGGAGCTCTGCGCGGAGGCTGCAGCACTGGCCCGGTGTGGCTGTGGACACCGCCGACCCTGACGCCTGCCGGTGCCGTCTGAATGATGGAGGCCACCAGGTCACACGACGCCAAGCTCCCTGGAACAGGACGCCCTGGGCGCACCTCCCTATTCCTATCACATCCTGGCAAACGATACCTTCTGAACCCCGACACCGGTCCTGACAGTGCCCCGAATCTCTATTTTGTTCTGTGTCCTGTTTGGGATGTGCAGAGGTTACGCTTCCGAGTTCTCCCGTCACAGGAGAAGAAGGAGACACGTACACCACGGGAGACAGAAACCGCTCCACTACATTCCTGGTCACACTCTAGGAAGGAAAGAAAGCCGCAGGCTTGGGCCTAACTGAGGAGCAAAAAAACGTTGCTATGGCAGCAATGGAGTCTAGCCTGCCTTATAAAGCCGGGGCCACCCCGCCCCACCCGTGGGCCCCCGCAGCCAACTGGCAGGCAGGGTGGGCAAAGAGACTAAGGGTGCTGCAGGCCACATACGTGGCCCTCAGCTTTGAACGAAACACCTCCCAAGGTGACCTTTCAGTGAACCAGCGGTGGGTCCTGGCCTTCAACTTCCTGCTTCACGTAGGATGTCAATCCCAAGGTCCCCCGTGAAGATGCACCCACTGGGAGCCCAGGCTGGCACGCTCCCTCCAGGTGAGGTCGGACACCAACGCCCTGAGCCTGCCCCCTCCCTAGGAGATCCCACCAAGGCCGAGGTGGAAGAAGAGGCGGGGGTGAGGGGCATGTGGCCCTGAGGGGCTCTCCCCGCTCAGGGTCTCAACTATCAAGTGCAGGAGCTTTCCAAGGCCCCCATTTGGCCATCTCACATCCTGTTCCCCTCCTTAATCCGGGAGCCGTGAGGGATCTGCTGCCCCAAAAACCACGTGCCCAGGACACGTGTTGGTGGCCCGCAGGATACACCTATACGGACACTTCAATCCACACGCTCACACACCACACATGCACACGCAGCCCACCACACAGAACACATTTGTGACATGCCACACACACATACACCACACGCGCGCAACACACCCACACCACAGGCACACACACCACAAGCACACACACCACAGGCATACAAGGTTTTCCGGAATCCTTTCTCCTTCATGACCTTTCTATGCTATTTCGTTGGCCTGGAGCCGCCTCTCCACGCACCGCTACTGGCCCTCTGTTGCCTTTCAAGACCCTGCTGTGTCAGTCTCTAGACGACCTCCCTGACACCGCCACCAGATCCAAGCTGGGCCCCCGTCAGGCCGAGGGAAGGGAGCCCCATGGTCTCCCTCCTGGGTCCAATTGGTGGGGCCTAGGTCCCCTCTCAGCCCAAGCTCGGTTCCTGACGTTCGTGTTCCATCATCCCTAAGGGTTCAGTCCCTGTTTTGGTGAGATGTGTTGGTCCCACGCTGCTCCCACAAGGCCAACGTCACCTCCACGTCCCCACAACGAGCATGGCCGACTCGAGGGAGCTCTGCGCGGAGGCTGTCGCACTGACCCGGTATGGATGTGGAAACTGCAGACCCTGCCGCCTGCCGGGGAAGTCGGAATAATGGAGGCCGCCACGCCACGCGACACCAAGCTCCCTGGAACATGGTGCCCTGGGCGCACCTCCCTGTTCCTATCACAGCCTGGCAAACGTGACCTTCTGAAACCCGACACCGGTCCTGACAGTGCCCTGAATCTCTGTTTTGTTCTGTGTCCTGCTTGGGATGCGCAGATGTTACGCTTCTGAGTTCTCTGGTCACAGGAGAAGAAGGAGACACGTACCCCACGGGAGAGAGAATCCACTCACTACATTCCTGGTCACACTCCAGGAAGGAAAGAAAGCTGCAGGCTTGGGCCTAACTGAGGAGCAACAAAACGTTACTATGGCAGCAATGGAGTCCAGCCTGCCTCATAATGCCGGGACAGCACCCCGCCCCACAGGGAGACCTCGCAGCCACCTGGCAGGCATGGTGGGCAAAGAACCTAAGGGTGCTGCAGGCCACCTACTTGGCCCTCAGCTTTGACCGAAACACCTTCCAAGGTGGTCTTTCAGTGAACCCGCGGTGGGTCCTGGCCCTCAACTTCCTGCTTCACGCAGGATGTCGATCCCAAAGTTTCCTGTGATGATGCACCCACTGGGAGCCCAGGCTGGCACGCTCCCTCCAGGTCAGGTCGGACACCAACGCCCTGAGCCTGCCCCCTCCCTCGGAGATACCACCAAGGCCGAGGTTGAGGAAGACGCGGGTGTGAGGGGCATATGGCCCTGAGAGGACTATCCCCGCTCAGGATTTCATCTATCAAGTGCAGGAGCTTTCCAAGGCCTCCATCTGGCCATCTCACATCCTGTTCCCCTCCTGAGTCGGGGGGCAGTGAGGGATCTGCTTCACCCTTATCCATTTGCCCAGGGTACGTGAGGGGACCGGGGGTCAGCACGAGACACCTGTGCGGACACGTCCATCCACACGGTCACACACCACACATGCACACGCAACCCACCACACAGAACACATTTGTGACATACCACACACACATACGCCACACACGCCCAACACACCCACACCACATTCACACAGGGTTTCTGGACTCCTTTATCCTTCATGACCTTTCTGTACTATTTCCTTGCCCTGAGCCGCCTCTCCACCCCCGCCAATGGCCCTCTCTTAACTTTCAAGCCCCTTCTGGTGTCAGTCCCTAGACGACCTCCCTAACACCCCCACCAGATCTTAGCTGGGCCCGCATCTACCCATTTCCAAACTGTCGGGACTGGTCCTCCACACTCAGACCGAGGGAAAGAAGCTCCATGGTCTCCCTCCTGGGCCCACTTGGTGGGGCCTGGGTCCCCTCTCAGCCCAAGCTTGGTTCCTGACGTTCGTGTTCCGTCATCCCTAAGGGTTCAGTCCCTGTTTTGGTGAGATGTGTTGTACCCACACTGCTCGCAGAAGGCCAACGTCACCTCCACGTCCGCACCACGAGCATGGCCGACTCGAGGGAGCCCTGGGCGGAGGCTGCCGCACTGGCCCTTGGCCGCTGTGGACACTGCAGACCCTGCCGCCTGCGGGGGCCGTCGGAATGATGGAAGCCGCCACGCCACACGACGCCAAGCTCCCTGGAACAAGGCGTCCTGGGTGCACCTCACTGTTCCTATCACAGCTTGGCAAACGTGACCTTCTGAACCCTGAAACCGGACCTAACAGTGCCCCGAATCTGTTTTGTTCTGTGTCCTGCTTGGGATTAGCAGAGGTTACGCTTCCGAGTTCTCCGGTCACAGGAGAAGAAGGAGACACGTACCAAAGGGAGACAGAAACCACTACACTACATTCCTGGTCACACCCCATGCAGGATAGAAAGCCGCAGGCTTGGGCCTAACTGAGGAGCAAAAAAAACGTTGCTATGGCAGCAATGGAGTCCAGCCTGCCTCATAATGCCGGGGCCGCCCCCGCCCCACCCGGGGGCCCCCGCAGCCAACTGGCATGCAGGATGGCAAAGAGCCTATGGGTGCTGCAAGCCACTTACGTGGCCCTCAGCTTTGACCGAAACACCTCCCAAGGTGGCCTTTCATTGAACCCGCGGTGGGTCCTGGCCCGCAACATCCTGCTTCACGTAGGATGACGATCCTAAAATTCCCCGTGATGATGCACCCACTGGGAGCCCAGGCTGGCACGCTCCCTCCAGGTCAGGTCGGACACCAACGCTCTGAGCCTGCCCCCTCCCCCGGAGGTACCACCAAGGCCGAGGTGGAGGAATAGGCGGGTGAGAGGGGCATGTGGCCCTGAGAGGCCTATCCCCACTCAGAATCTCATCTATCAAGTGCAGGAGCTTTCCAAGGCCTCCATCTGGCCATCTCACATCCTGTTCCCCTCCTGATCGGGGGGCAGTGAGGGATCTACTGCCCCCGAATCCATGTGCCCAGGGCACGTGAGGGGGCCAGGGGTCGGCACGAGACACCTTTGCAGACACGTCCATCCAGAGGCTCACACACCACACATGCACACACAACCCACCACACAGAACACATTTGTGACATACCACACACACATACGCCACACATGCCCAACACACCCACACCACAGTCACACAGGGTTTCTGGACTCCGTTATCCTTCATGACCTTTCTGTGCTATTTCCTTGCCCTGAGCCGCCTCTCCTCCCCCGCTAATGGCCCTCTCTTGCCTTTCAAGCCCCTTCTGGTGTCAGTCCCTAGACATCCTCCCTAACACCCCCACCAGATCCGAGCTGGGCCTGCATCTACTCCTTCCCAAACAGTCGGGACTGGTCCTCCAGTCTCAGGCGGAGGGAAGGGAGCCCCATGGTCTCTCTCCTGGGCCCACTTGGTGGGTCCTGGGTCCCCTCTCAGCCCAAGCTCGGTTCCTGACGTTCATGTTCCGTCATCCCTAAGGGTTCAGGCCCTGTTTTGGTGAGATGTGTTGGTCCCACGCTGCTCCCACAAGGCCAACGTCACCTCCACGTCCGCACCACAAGCATGGGCGACCCAAGGGAGCTCTACGCGGAGGCTGCCGCACTGGCCCGGGGTCGCTGTGGACACCGCCGACCCTGCAGCCTGCTGGGGCCTTCGGTATGATGGACGTCGCCACGCCACACCACGCCAAGCTCCCTGGAACAGGGCGCCCTGGGCGCACCTCCCTGTTCCTATCACAGCCTGGCAAACGTGACCTTCTGAATCACGACACTGGTCCTGACAGCGCCCGGAATCACTGTTTTGTTCTGTGTCCTGCTTGGGATGCGCAGAGGTTACGCTTCCGAGCTCTCCGGTCATAGGAGAAGCAGGAGACACCTACCTCCACTGGAGACAGAAACCGCTCCACTACCTTCCGGGTCACACTCCAGGCAGGATAGAAAGCTGCAGGCTAGGGCCTAACTGAGGATCAACGAAACCCGTTGCTATGGCAGTAATGGATTCCAGCGTGCCTGAAAGCCGGGGCCGCCCCCCTCCACCCGGAGGCCCCCGCAGCCAACTGGCGGGCAGGGTGAGTAAAGAGCCTAGGGGTGCTGCAGGCCACTTACGTGGCCCTCAGCTTTGACCGCAACTACTCACAAAGTGGCCTTCACTGAACCCTCGGTGGGTCCTGGCCCTCAACTTCCTGCTTCACGCAGGATGTCAATCCCAAAGTTCCCCGTGGTGATACACCCCCTGGGAGCCCAGGCTGGCACGCTCCCTCCAGGTCAGGTCGGACACCAACGCAATGAGCCTGCCCCGTCCCTCGGAGGTCCCTCCAAAGCCGAGGTGGAGAAAGAGACGAGGGAGAGGGGCATGTGGCCCTGATGGGCCTCTCCCCGCTCAGGGTCTCAACTATCAAGTGCAGGAAGTTTCCAAGGCCCCCATTTGGCCATCTCACATCCTATTCCCCTCCTGAGTCCGGGAGCAGTGAGGGATCTGCTGCCCCAAAAACCACGTGCCCTGGGCACGTGTTGGTGGCCCGCACGAGACACCTCTGCAGACATGTCCATCCACATGCTCACAAACCACATATGCACACGCAACCCACCACACAGAACACATTTGTGACATGCCACACACACATACACCACACGCGCACAACACACCCACACCACAGGCACACACACCACAAGCACACACACCACAGGCACACAGGGTTTCTGGACACCTTTCTCCTTCATGATCTTTCTGTGCTATTTCGTAGGCCTGGAGTCCCCTCTCCATCCACCGCTAATGGCCCTCTCTTGCCTTTCAAGACCCTGCTTATGTCAGTCTCTAGACGACCTCCCTAAAATCCCCACCAGATCCGAGCTGGGCCCGAGTCTACTCCTTCCCAAATTGCCGGGACTGGTCCTCAAGACTCAGGCAGAGGGAAGGGAGCCCAATGGTTTCCTTTCTGGTCCCACTTGGTGGGGCCTGGGTCCCCTCTCAGCCCAAGCTCGGTTCCTGACTTTCGTGTTCCGTCATCCCTAAGGGTTCAGTCCCTGTTTTGGTGAGATGTGTTGGTGCCGCTCTGCTCCCACAAGGCCAACGTCACCTCCAAGTCCCCACCAGGAGCATGGCCCAATCGAGGGAGCTCTGCGCGGATGCTGCCGCACGGGCCCGGTGTTGATGTGGATACCGCCGTCTCTGCCGCCTGCCGGGCCGTCGGAAGGATGGACGTCGCCACGCCACACCACCCCAAGCTCCCTGGAACAGGGCGCCCTGGGCGCTCCTCCCTGTTCCTATCACAGCCTGGTAAATGCGACCTTCTGAACCCCGACACCGGTCCTGACAGCGCTCGAATCACTGTTTTGTTCTGTGTCCTGCTTGGGATGCGAGAGGTTACGCTTCCGAGTTCTCCGATCACAGGAGAAGCAGGAGACTCCTACCTCCACGGGAGACAGAAACCGCTCCACTACATTCCTGGTCACACTCCAGGGAGGATAGAAAGCCGCAGGCTCGGGCCTAACTGAGGAGCAACAAAACCCGTTGCTATGGCAGCAATGGAGTCCAGGGTGCCTCAAAAAGCCGGGGCCGCTCCCCGCCCCACCCGGGGGCCCCCGCAGTCAACTGGCAGGCAGGGTGGGCAAAGAACCTAAGGGTGCTGCAGGCCACCTACCTAGCCCTCAGCTTTGACCAAAACACCTCCGAAGGTGGCCTTTCAGTGAATCCGCGGTGGGTCCTGGCCCTCAACTTCCTGCCTCACGCACGATGTCAATCCCAAAGTTCCCCGTTATAATGCACCCACTGGGAGCCCAGGCTGGCACGCTCCCTCCAGGTCAGGTCGGACACCACCGCCCTGAGCCTGCCCCCTCCTTCGGAGATTCCACCAAGGCCGAGGTGGAGGAAGAGGCGGGGGTGAGGGGCATGTGGCCCTGAGGGGCTCTCCCCGCTCAGGGTCTCAACTATCAAGTGCAGGAACTTTCCAAGGCCTCCATTTGGCCATCTCACATCCTGTTCCCCTTCTGAGTCGGCAGGCAATTATGGATCTGCTGCCTCAAAAACCACGTGCCCAGGGCACGTGTGGGTGGCCCGCACGAGACATCTATGCGGACACCTCCAACCACACGCTCACACACCACACATGCACACGCAACCCACCACACAGAACACATTTGTGACAGACCACACACACATACACCACACACTCGCAATACACCCACAACACAGGCACACACACCACAAGCACACACACCACAGGCCCACAAGGTTTCTGAACTCCTTTCTCCTTCATGACCTTTCTGTGTTATTTAGTTGGCCTGGAGCCGTCTCTCCACCCACCGCTCTTGGCCCTCTCTTGCCTTTCAAGACGCTACTGGTGTCAGTCTCTAGACGACCTCCCTAACACCCCCACCAGATCCGAGCTGGGCCCGCGTCTACTCCTTCCCAAATTGCCGGTACTGGTCCTCCAGACTCTGGCCGAGGGAAGGGAGACCACTCCCTTCTGGGCCCACTTGGTGGGGCCTGGGTCCCCTCTCAGCCCAAGCTCATTTCCTGACGTTCATGTTCCGTCATCCCTAAGGGTTCAGTCCCTGTTTTGGTGAGATGTGTTGGTCCCACGCTGTTCCCACAAGGCCAATGTCACCTCCACGTCCCCACCACGAGCATGACCGACTCGAGGGAGTTCTGCGCGAAGGCTGCCTCACTGGCCCGGGGTCGCTGTGGACACCGCAGACCCTGCCGCCTGCGGGGGCCGTCGGAATGATGGAGGCCTCCACGCCACACGACGCCAAGCTCCCTGGAACAGGGCGTCCTGGGCGCACCTCCCTGTTCCTATCACAGCCTGGCAAACGTGAACTTCTAAACCCCGAAACCGGACCTGACAGTGCCCCGAATATCTGTTTTGTTCTGTGTCCTGCTTGGGATGCGCAGAGGTTACGCTTCCGAGTTCTCCGGTCACAGGAGAAGAAGGAGACACGTACCGCATGGGAGACAGAAACCGCTCCACTACATTCCTTGTCACACTCCAGGCAGGATAGAAAGCCGCAGGCTTGGGCCTAACTGAGGAGCAACAAAACGTTGCTATGGCAGCAATGGAGACCAACCTGCCTCATAATGCCGGGGCCATCCCCCGCCCCACCGGGGGCCCCCGCAGCCAACTGGCAGGCAGGGTGGGCAAAGAGCCTAAGGGTGCTGCAGGCCACTTACGTGGCCCTCAGCTTTGACCGAAACACCTCCCAAGGTGGCCTTTCATTGAACCCGCGGTGGGTCCTGGCCCGCAACATCCTGCTTCACGCAGGATGACGATCCTAAAGTTCCCCGGGATGATGCACCCACTGGGAGCCCAGGCTGGCACGCTCCATCCAGGTCAGGTCGGACACCAACGCCCTGAGCCTGCCCCCTCCCTCGGAGATCCCACCAAGGCCGAGGTGGAGGAAGAGGCGGGGGTGAGGGGCATGTGGCCATGTGGGGCCTCGCCACGCTCAGGGTCTCAACTATCAAGTGCAGGAACTTTCCAAGGCCCCCATTTGGCCATCTCACATCCTATTCCCCTCCTGGGTCGGGGGCAGTGAGGGATCTGCTGCCCCAAAAACGACATGTCCATGGCCCGTGTGGATAGCCCTCACGAGACACCTGTGCGGACACGTCCATCCACACGCTCACACACCACACATGCACAGGCAACCCACCACACAGAACACATTTGTGACATACTGCGCACATGTCCAGGGCACGTGTGGATAGCCCTCACGAGACACCTGTGCGCACACGTCCATCCACACGCTCACACACCACACATGCACAGGCAACCCACCACACAGAACACATTTGTGACATACCGCGCACACATACACACACACACACATACACACCTACACACTGGCAACACAACCACACCAGAGGCATACACACCAGAAGCACACTCACCACAGGCACACAGGGTTTCTGGATTCCTTTCTCCTTCATGACCTTTCTGTGCTATTTCGTTGGCCTGGAGCCGCCCCTCCATCCACCGCTAATGGCCCTCTCTTGCCTTTCAAGACCCTGCTGGTGTCAGTCTCTAGACGACCTCCCTAACACCCCCACCAGATCGGAGCTGGGCCCGCGTCTGCTCCTTCCCAAACTGCCGGGACTGGTCCTCAGATTCAGGCCGAGGGAAGGGAGACCATTCCCTTCTGGGCCCACTTGGTGGGGCCTGGGTCCCATCTAAGCCCAAGCTCCGTTCCTGACGTTCGTGTTCCGTCATCCCTAAGGGTTCAGTCCCTGTTTGGTTAGATGTGTTGTTCCCGCACTGCTTGCACAAGGCCACCGTCACCTCCACGTCCCCACCACGAACATGGCCGCCTTGAGGGAGCTCTGCGCGGAGGCGGCCTCACTGGCCCGGTGTGGCGGTGGACACCGCCGACACTGCCGCCTGCGGGGGCCGTCGGAATGATGGAAGCCGCCACGCCACATGACGCCAAGCTCCCTGGAACAGGGCGTTCTGGGCGCACCTCCCTGTTCCTATCACAGCCTGACAAACGTGACCTTCTAAACCCCGAAACCGGACCTGACAGTGCCCCGAATCTCTGTTTTGTTCTGTGTCCCGCTTGGGATGCGCATAAGTTACGCCTCTGAGTTCTCCGGTCACAGGAGAAGAAGGAGACACGTATCCCACGGGAGACAGAAACCGCCCCACTACATTCTTGGTCACACTCCAGGCAGGATAGAAAGCCGCAGGCTTGGGCCTAACTGAGGAGCAACAAAACGTTGCTATGGCAGCCATGGAGTCCAGCCTGCCTCATAAAGCTGGGGCCACACCCCGCCCCTCCCGGGGGCCCCCGCAGCCAACTGGCAGGAAGGGTGGGCAAAGAGCCTAAGGGTGCTGCAGGCCACCTACGTGGCCCTCAGCTTTGACCGAAACAACTCCCAAGGTAGCCTTTCAGTGAACCCGCGGTGGGTCCTGGCCCTCAACATCCTGCTTCACGCAGGATGTCGATCCCAAAGTTCCCCATTATGATGCACCCACTGGGAGCCCAGGCTGGCACGCTCCATCCAGGTCAGGTCGGACACCACCGCCCTAGCCTGCCCCCTCCCTTTGAGGTCCCACCAAGGCCGAGGTGGAGGAAGAGTCAGGGGTGAGGGGCTTGTGGCCCCAATAGGCCTCTCCCTACTCAGAATCTCAACTATCAAGTGCAGGAGCTTTCCAAGGCCTCCATTTGGCCATCTCACTTCCTGTTCCCCTCCTGAGTCGGGCGTCAGTGAGGGATTTGTTGCCTCCGAATCCATGTGCCCAGGGCACGTGAGAGGGCCGGGGGTCGGCACGAGACACCTGTGCGGACACGTCCATCCAGACGCTCACACACCACACATGCACACGCAACCCACCGCACAGAACACATTTGTGACATACCACACACACATACGCCACACACGCCCAACACACCCACACCACAGTCACACAGGGTTTCTGGACTCCTTTATCCTTCATGACCTTTCTGTGCTATTTCCTTGCCCTGAGCCGCCTCTCCAGCCCCCGCTAATGGCCCTCTCTTGCCTTTCAAGCCCCTTCTGTTGTCAGTCCCTAGACGACCTCCCTAACACCCCCACCAGATCCGCCCTGGGCCCGCATCTACTCCTTCCCAAACTGTCGGGACTGGTCCTCCAGACACATGCCGAGGGAAGGGAGCCCCATGGTCTCCCTCCTGGGCCCACTTGGTGGGGCCTGGGTCCCCTCTCAGCCCAAGCTCGGTTCCTGACGATCGTGTTCCGTCATTCCTAAGGGTTCAGTCCCTGTTTTGATGAGATGTGTTGGTCCCGCGCTGCTTCCACATGGCCAACGTCACCTCCACGTCCCCACCACGAGCATGGCCGACTCGAGGGAGCTCTGCGCGGAGGCTGCCTCTGGCCCGGGGTCGCTGAGGACACCGCAGACCCTGCCGCCTGCGGGGGCCGTCAGAATGATGGAAGCCGCCATGCCACATACGTCAAGCTCCCTGGAACAGGGTGTCCTGGGCGCACCTCCCTGTTCCTATCACAGCCTGGCAAACGTGACCTTCTGAACCCCGAACCGGACCTGACAGTTCCCCGAATCTCTGTTTTGTTCTGTGTCCTGCTTCGGATGCGCAGAGGTTATGCTTCTGAGTTCTCTGGTCACAGGAGAAGGAGACACCTACCACCACGGGAGACAGAAACCGCTCCACTATCTTCCTGGTCACACTCCAGGCAGGATAGAAAGCCGTAGGCTGGGCCTAACTGAGGAGCAACAAAACCCATTGCTATGGGAACAATGGAGTCCAGCACGCCTCATAACGTTGGGGCCTCCCCCCCCACCCTGAGGTCCCCGTCACCACCTGGCGGGCAGGGTGGGCAAAGAGCCTAGGTGTGCTGCAGGCCTCCTACGTGACCCTCAGCTTTGACCTCAACACCTTCTTCGGTGGCCCCTCAGTGATCCGGCGGTGGTCCTGGCCCTCAACTTCCTACTTCAGGCAGGATGTTGATCCCAAAGTTCCCCGTGATGATGCACCCACTGGGAACCCAGGCTGGCACGCTCTCTCCAGGTCACGTTGGACACCAATTCCGTGAGCCTGCCCCATCCCTCGGAGGTCACAGCA
Source organism: Paguma larvata (assembly GCA_030068075.1). NCBI lineage: Eukaryota > Metazoa > Chordata > Mammalia > Carnivora > Viverridae > Paguma > Paguma larvata. The sequence goes on along the minus strand of JAINVK010001240.1, from coordinate 1,619 downwards.
AGGCCGAGGTGGGGGAAGAGGCGGGGGTGAGGGGCATGTGGACACTCTGCTGGGAAGGGCGTCTCTCTCCAGGACAGTTCAGCATGGACACCCCATTTCCCTGCCTCTCCCCACTCAGGGTCTCAACTATCAAGTGCAGGAACTTTCTAAGGCTCCCATTTGGCCATCTCACATCCTGTTCCCCTCCTGAGTCTGAGGACAGTGAGGGATCTGTTCTCCCGGCACCATGCGCCTCATTGTGGAAGCCACTCAAACCTCTAGGGTCTCAGGGTTCCGCCAGGTGTACCTGAGGGTTTGAGAGGGAGCCTTGGCCACTTCTGGCAGGTGGCATTTGTCAGAAAAGGTGACTAACCAACAGAGTGCCCCCAGGCAGAGCTGAGTTATCTGGGGACTTTGCCTCATTAGGGCGGATTTCTGCCGCTCTTCCTGGGGTATGGGGCCAGGCAGGGCTTACCTCGTCAGTGAGAGGCCTGGGGGACGGCAGCGAGCAGTACTCATGGATGGCAAGGCCTGCACACCGGGGGCTGGGGCAGTGATGGCGCCCGCCCTGTGTGACAACATGAGTCCCAAGTGAAAACGACATTCGGAAGGAATGGACCAATGGAAAGGACGCGTCCGAGAACCAAATCCCACTACTGGGGGGGTCAACTCTAGGCACAATCGCAGACCTTGGCACGGGAGACGGAACAAGGACGGGAGAGAAAATGGAAGGGCCGTGGAGGATGGCAGTGGAGACAACACTTATCTCCATGAAGGAGTGAGGGGGCGAGGAGAGAACACGAGGGCACGAGGAGGGCACAAGGAGGGCATGGGGAGGGCACGTGGAGGGCAAGGGCAGCCCAGGAGCCCACAGCATGGGCAGGGATGGACGCATCCTACAGGGCTTCCAAGGACAGAGATGCGTCACTGACAACATGTGGGACCGTGGAGGTAGCAGCTGGATTTTGTGAAACTGAATCAGATCGAGTTTTCAGTTCTGAGAGTAGTTGGAACCTGAATACTCCCAGCCAAAGTGTCACTGGAACACAGGGCTGAGTGTGCGGACGCGGGGACCCCATGCACACTCCTTCCTTGCAGGCCCCACAGAGGCTTTCCTCTGGCTGAACACAAAGTGGCACCAAGGGCAAATTCAGGGGGAGTGCATCGTCAGTCCCTGTGGTGGGGCCACGTCTGTGTGAGTGTGAGGTCACGACCAGGCACACGGCCCCAAGAAGTGGCTGTGGGAGTTCCACACCTACCCGCAAACTCCGGGAGCCGGCGTTACCAGCGCCAATGAAGTCGGGAAGCCTCGGGCTCCGCAAGTCTGGCAAGACTGGGGTCTCGAAAGAGCAGGTGCAGGTGGTAGCGGGGACAGCCGCGTTCTGGCCCCGTAACGGGGATAGGTGCTCGGCTCCCACACTGGCTCCTGGCTCTCTGGTTCTTCGCTCTCAGATGATCCCAGCAGTTCTTGTGGTAAGGACTCCTCCCTAAGTTGAGAAAAAAAGCAAGAGAAAACTTAAAGATCCCGTGGATATGTGCCCGGGTGACTACATCCCCCATGACCTTGTTAGCTAAGATGACTTAATCAGACCCCAATTTATGTGTGTTACCATATATGGGAGACAGAAAATGGAAAATGA
>JAINVK010000095.1:0-38378 GCA_030068075.1 Paguma larvata | reverse complement strand
TCTCTTGTCCTTCCCCAAAGTCGGTGCCTTGGTTAAGGCTACAAGTTCAGCCCGTTGGGCAGAGGTGCCCGCCGGCAGAGGCTCTGCCCAAACAGTCTCAGTTTCAGTCGTAATTGCTGCCCCCCGCATACCTTATTCCGTCCTTGATGTAGCTGCTGCCGGTCCGTGTACCAGGTGACCTCAGCGTTGGGTAGCGGCTGGTCCTGCAGATCCTCGCGGACCCCATGGACCTGGGCCAAGATTTCTGTGCAGTCATGGAGAGGTGAATCTAGGTCTGGTGCTGGCAGTAAGGTTGCTGGGTTCAAGGTAGGGGGGGGGGCGCTGAAAAACAATTCTGGCAGGATTTAGCAGGAGCCCTTGATAATGGGTGAGGCGGGCATTGCTTAGCCATCTGTCTGGTGGCTGTTGGAGTATTCCCTCTATGGCATGGGGAGTTATTATGTATAACTCTTGTCCCCAAGTAAGTTTGTTGGCATCTTTTACTAGCATGGCTACTGCTGCTATGATCCGCAGGCATGGGGGCCATCCGGCTGCCACGGAATCCAATTTCTTGGAGAGATAAGCAATAGGCCTCTTCCAAGGCCCTAGGGACTGCATCAGGACCCCCTTTGCTATCCCCTTATTTTCATCTATATAGAGGTGGAATGGTTTAGTCAAGTCCAGGAGCGCTAAATCTGGGGCGGACAGCAGTGCCTCCTTGAGGCGTTTGAAAGCCATCCCCGTAGCCTCGGTCCATTGGAACTTTTTGCTTTCTTTGGCTGCTTCATAAAGGGGTCTAGCGAGCTCTGCAAAACCCAGAATCCAGAGGCAGCAGAACCCGGCAGTTCCAAGGAACTCTCGCACTTGACGTGCGTTTTGGGGAGTTGAAATTTTTAATACAGTTTCTTTCCTTGCCTCTGTTAACCATCTCTGGCCATCTTTTAATTTGTAGCCCGGGTAGCTTACCTCCGTCTTGCAGATTTGTGCCTTCTTTGCTGATGCCCGATATCCGAGGTCCCCCAGCATCTGTAATAGGCTCTTGGTACCTCGGAGGCAGGCTGCTTGAGTTTCAACTGCCATCAATAAGTCATCTACATACTGCAATAATGTTAAGTCCGGGTGCTGGGTTCGAAACTCACCCAAGTCTTCATGGAGCGCCTCATCAAAGATGGTGGGGGAGTTTTTAAATCCTTGTGGCAATCTTGTCCAAGTCAGCTGTCCGTGGATCCTTTCCTCAGGATCGGTCCACTCGAATGCAAACAAGTCCTGGCCTTTTGGGGCCAGGGGCAGGCTGAAAAAAGCATCTTTCAAATCTAACACCGTATACCAGGTTCGCGTTGGGGCCAAGGAGCTGAGGAGGGTGTAGGGGCTAGGGACTGTGGGATGAATGTCTATGACCCGCTTGTTAACTTCTCTGAGGTCCTGTACTGGCCTATAGTCATTGGTGTGTGGTTTACATACCGGAAGCAAGGGGGTATTCCAGGCTGACTGGCAGGGTCTTAGGATGCCTTCTTTTAGCAGTCTCCAGATGGGGGGGGTGATTCCTAGGCGGGCTTCCAGGGACACTGGGTACTGCCGGACTCTGACTGGATCTGCACCTGGCTTTAGTTCTATATAGACCGCTGGCCTATGTTTAGCTAGTCCCATTCCCCCAGTTTCTGCCCAGGCCTGCGGGTACTGTTTTAGCCAATTATCTATGTCCAACATGGGAGGGGATGAGATCTGGTGGAGGCGATGTTCATCATGGAGGCTGACTGTGAGGACTTGGATTGGACGTCCCCCACTGTCCATAACTTTGGCTCCCTCTGGATGGAAACTGATCTGGGCTCCTACTTTTGATAACAGGTCACGTCCGAGCAGGGGGTAGGGGCAATCTGGGATGACCATGAACGAGTGGGATACCCGGCCCACGCCTAGGTCCACTGTTCTTCGTGTAGTCCATGAGTATTGGTTTAGACCAGTTGCCCCCTGCACCCAGGAAGTCTTATTAGATAGCCGGCCATGCGGCTTTATTAAAACTGAATGTTGAGCTCCAGTATCTACGAGGAAGTCAACAGGTTGCCCCTCCACTTTGAGGGTTACCCTGGGTTCGGGGAGGGGGGTCGAAGCCCGACACCCCTAGTCATCTATTTTCTTGATCTCCAGGATCTGGGCACCTGGAGCTTGGGGCCTTCTCTTGGGGCAACTGCGTATCCAATGTCCTTTTTCTTTACAATAGGCACATTGGTTTGAGTTTAGGCGACGCCCTGAGGGACGGGGGTCCTTACCTGGAATTGGTTCCGTCAAAATCCCCCGAAGTTGTGACTCTCTCTCTCGAGGACCGCTTGTGGTGGCAGCTATGAGTATCTTAGCCAGGTTTTGGGTCTGTCGATCGTTCTCCCTGGTCTGCTTTTCCTCTGGGTCTTCTCTGTTGTTGTAAACCCTTTCTGCCACCGCCATCAGGTCCTGTATGCTCTTTTCTCCTAGCCTGCCTATTTTCTATAACTTTTTTCTAATATCTGGTGCTGCCTGATTCACAAATGCCATTATTACTGCTGCCCTATTTTCAGGTGCCATTGGGTCCATGCGGGTGTACTGCCTAAATGCTTCCATGACCCGTTCTAGAAAGGCAGCTGGACTTTCGTCCTTACCGTGTTGGACATCCCCTACCTTGGACAAATTGGTGGGCATTCGTGCAGCTGCCCTGAGACCTGCCATTGGAGTCTGGCGTTAAACCGGGAGCCTCTCCTTACCTCTAGTCATATTGAAATTCCAACTGGGGCGCGAAAGGGGAAAAACAGCATTGATGGTCTGCAGTTGGCTGTCCGTTGTTGCCCCAAACCAGTTTTCGGGCCTCTGTCTGGGTCCTCTCACGCTCTTCTGTAGTGAAGAGGACCTGCAACAACTGCTGGCAGTCGTCCCAGGTGGGCTGATGGGTGAACAAACAGTGTCTAACAAGTTGATTACATCTTTAGGATTTTCTGAGAATTTGGAATTTTGGGTCCTCCAGTTATTTGAATCGCTAGTAGCAAAAGGCCAATAATACAGCATTTGGTTTCTTGCCCCGTCCGGGGGAGCTATTGCTCACAGGGGAAGGATGGTAGAGTTAGCTGGTCCCTGCGGGGATTGTGTTACTCTATGGGCCCTCCCCCGAGTCCCTGCAGCAGGGCCTGTCCTAGCAGGTGCCCCAATATCTGGTGCCGCTTGACTTTCGGCACCTTCCGCAGCAGTGCCACCAGGCTGCACTTGTGGCTGATAGGGCGGGGGAGGCAGTATCTCCTCATCAGACTTATTTTGGAGTACGGGGTAAAGTAGGGCTGATGGCCTGGTGCGTGGGGTAGGGGTTCCCATAGGGGATTCTCGCTCCTGTAGAGCGAGAACACTTTTGGTGTATGTCATCGGCGGGCGGAGGAAGGGCTTTAACCAAACAGTGGGAGTCTCAATCAGATCCTGCCATGTCAAGACATAGGGGATCTGGTCTGGGTGTCCCTGACGCCCTGGCCGGAAGATGACCTGCTTAACCTGTAAGAGAATAGGTAAGTTTAAGGTGCCCTCGGGTGGCCATCCGACGTTCAGCGATGGCCACTTGGAGGAGCAAAGAGTTATGAATTTTTCTCTTTTAATTTCAAGGCTCAGGTCGTGAGCCCGGCTCTTAACATCTTTAAAATGCTTCGTCATGAGAGAAAGAGGAGTCGTCACAGTCTGTTCTATATCGTCAGTGCAAAGAGTCACAAACACGAAGTCAACACATAACAGAAAGTCACAACAGCCAAGGAATTTTCCTCTGTGCTCCTTTAAACAAAACCGAAAGTGATCTGAGGGGCGATAGTCTATGAGTGCCCTGTTCTGCTTCTCTCGGGAAGCATGAGGGCTTTCCCAGATAAGCAGTTTGTCCTCTCCTGAAGAACGAGGACTTCTACAGATAAGGGGTTTGTCGTCTCCTGAAGAATGAGGACTTACAGACAGGGGGTTTGTCGTCTCCTGAAGAACGAGGACTTACAGACAGGGGGTTTGTCCTCTCCTGAAGAACGAGGATGTACAGACAGGGGGTTTGTCCTCTCCTGAAGAACGAGGACTTACAGACAGGGGGTTTGTCCTCTCCTGAAGATCGAGGACTTACAGACAGGGGGTTTGTCCTCTCCTGAGATGAGGACTTACAGACAGGGGGTTTGTCTCTCCTGAAGAACGAGGACGTACAGACAGGGGGTTTGTCCTCTCTTGAAGAACGAGGACCTTTTACGGATGAGTGGTTCATCCTCTCCTGAAGAACGAGGACTACCCTCCAGAAGGGGTTTCAGGACGTCTCCCAGAACTCCCCCGCCAGCGACCCAACAGCGCGTCCGCTTAGGTCTTTTGCTGGCCCAGATACCACGGGAGCTCTCTTTTCACTTTCATAGGCTCACTTGAGCAGCACAGACTTACCAAACAGCACAGACAGACAGGACAACAAAACACAGACTCATTGACCGGTGCAGGACCCTTCAGTTCTGGGGTCCCTGGGGGTCTCGGGGATTCCCGGCCAATGCACCAATTTTTGTGCCCAAATTCTGGATCCCAAGAAGACCGCCGGGGAGCCGGGACTGATGCAAACGCAAAGGGTCTTTATTCGAAGCTCAAGCTCGGACTCTTGCACCTCCCGACGCAGCGGTGCAGTGGCAAGAGCCCTGAGCCAGGTTTACACAGGCTTTTTATCAGGGTTTGAGTACACTTTTTGGGTGGGAATGGGGATCCTTTGAATTGATGGATTGGATTTCGCGGGCTAGTTTCTCATTGAGTATTTCATACTTGGCGGGTGCGGGCTAGCTATGGATTGGCTTAGCTTGGGGGTCCCCCACAGAATCAAATGGTCAGCGTGTGTGGGCTGGACACTGATTAGTTTTGCTAGGGGCTATTCTAGGAATCTGACCTCCTGTGGTTTCCCTGGAACTCAAGGTGGAGGCAGAGTCTGCTAATCAGGGTCCAGTCCCACCCGGGGTGGTGACCGTGTCTGCTAATCTGGGTCCGGCCTTTTGGCTACTCTGTTTCTTGGAACCCGGGGTAGAGTCCAGGGTGACTCGTTTTCCTGGAACTCGGGGCCCAGAACTACTCTAAGATGGAACTTTAACCAAAATGGAGTGGCCTTAGCCTTAACAGCACTATACTTTCACAACATGGCAATTCTCGAACACAGAAAACAGGGTTCACAGCAATCACAGCAAATGGGTCTGGAGTCTAGTGCATTCCTAAGTCTCTAAATCTAATACCTAACAAGACTTAACATACAGCAACTTAGTCTAATACATAGCAACTAAACAGGCCTCACAGCACCCCAACAAAAGTTTCACAGTGTTCACAGCAAACAGCAATCAAAACAGAATTCTCAGCAATGATAACCCTTAACAAGGTTCACAGTAAGCCGAAGTCTGGGGCACACTACCTCTAACGCAGTACCCCTCTATGTTTAGCAGAAGAGAGAACTGGCTTCAAAGTAATGCAGGGCTGTCACTTAGGACAAGAAACTGAAAAACGCTCTCTTCAGATAGGACTCTTGAGTACGTTACTCTGAAGTAACAGTTGTGACAAGAACCCTGTTTCTATATGAGAGTAAAGATGTGTCCCGATGATTCAGGATGGCAGGAGTTCTGCAGACCTGGATTGAAGGAAAATATGGAAAAGGAAGTGCCCAGCTTCAGCTGCCAGCAATCTGGCCTGAAGAAGAAAAAGAACACTGATGGCTTAGGCAACGGCGCCATCTAGTGTCTCTGTGCGGGAGCCTTGTCAGCAGCTGATCTGCCTTCTTTCAGAAGGACCTGGAGAGCATTGGGAATTGGTCTGCTCTTCTGACTTTTCCCACCACGAAGTGTTGTAGGCAGAGACGGTGCTGTATCTGGGAGCTTCCCTCAGCTGTGGCGCCAAAGTGTGGAGAGCGGAAGTGGTTCCCTCTTAGTGTCTAGGGCTTTTCTGTGCTGACCAGCTTCTGGAGCCTACTGCTCCAGTGTGAACTGTCTGCTTTTCAGAAGGAACACACCTCAAACAGGCAGAGCAAGGAGATGAGCTGCCTCCACTCCAGCCACCCGCCCCCCCTCCACCCCTTGCTTCCAACAGCCAAGCACCAAGCTCAGGAATAGGAGGCTATTTTCCTTTGGGATACCTGATGCTCATGGCTGTTACTGAGCAAGAGACCCAGCTCCCACTGGACACCCATCCCCGGATGCCTGCTCGGTGAAGGCCAGCTCCATGGCACCTAAGGGTGAATGAAGAGGCAGTCAGAAGCACAGGAATGACTTCAGCCAGGACCAAAGGGCGTTCAATATTTCCATGCAATGGGAATGTGATCCATGTGCAATGGAGATGTTTCTCTCAATTCCCCTAGGTCCAGCAAGGAAGCCAGCTCCCCGCTAATACGTCTGGCCCTGCCTGGCCAAAAACAGCTCTCGACTGGACTCCTTTTGATGTCCTAGTGCTCTGAATGTCCATGTAGTCCTGAAACCAAAAGGCCTAGGCTCCTTTCTCTCCAGCTTTCCCACAGTCTTAAGGGCTTGTCCCCTTTGGGCATCTGCAAGCCGGAGATAGCACTCTGAAAGGCTGAATTTGTATGGACCCCATTACGGTCCTTGATGGATGATAAACCTGTGCTATGAAACTGGATCCACCGAGGCCCAGAGTTCTTCATGTTGAATTGAACTTGACTAGCACAATGTATTCACAAGCAGGCCAGCTCAGGGATCACAGGGACCATTTGGGGGCTTTTGCTACAGGAGTGTTCCAAAGGATGCTCTGTGGAGCCCTGTGAGCCAGAGGCCCACATCCTTCCTTAAGAAATAGAGGGGATTGTTGGCTTCTGGTGTGTTTCTGTCCATCATATTCATCGAGAGGGGCAGCAGAGGTTCCGAGATGCAAAGAGGGTCCTTCCATGTAATGGTCTAGAGGTGGGAACGATGCCTTGGTGCAGAATATATTCTAAAGGCTTTCAGTGCACTGATCAGGTCATGGAGCATGCTGCACATGCACAGACTGTCTGTTCTTCCGATTGAGGGTAGCTCCAGCCGTTAGGGCAGGGTCCATGTGACTACTCATTGCCACGGTACTGTGGCCTTCCCAGCACCAAGGGCTCATGGACAGGGGGTCAGCTGTCCTCTGGGATATCAGACTCTGCGAGCCCTGCCTTGGCCCAGGAAAGGCTTGGAACTCACCTCCGCTCCAGGGATGTTTGTTGGTGCAGGGAAGAGACACAGGGTCTCGCGTGTGAACTGAGACCAAGTTCGGAGAGCAGCAATGGTAGAGAAATGACAATAAGGTGAGTCAAGCCGTGCATTCAAATTGCCATGGGGGAAACAAGGAGACCACGACTCTTCCTTCCCCTTGTCCCACACAGGAGGTGGGATCCACCTCAAAACTCTGGCTTAGCCTCCCCACAAGCATTCTCCCTGGCTGCCTGCACACACCCTGGGTGTTGGGAGGGCCACATCATTCTGAAACAAAATTCAGAGGGGACAAATGCAACACCTCTATCACCATCACAAAAACACCACCAAAGCCCCAGGCTGAGACACTGTCTCAGAAGAGTTTCCATGCAAACTGTCTTTCCTCAAAAGGGCTCAGGGGTGGCAATGCAGGCACACCATTGCCTGCCAGAGTTCTTCATCACACATGACTTGGAGAATGAAGTATGCAGTGCACTCTCCTATCAACCAGCTTGTATTGCGAATAAGAGAGTCCTGTGGGCTAAGGCCAAAAGAGGACTCTGAAGGATTCTTTCCACGTGGGAACTCTGTGAGCAGGAAGCATGCCTTCTTTCTTGAGGAGGCTCAATTTCTGGCTTGGTCTCTCCCTGCCACTTTTCCCATCAGTCGAGGGAGCCAGCAGTGCTGGAGCTGGAGCTACTAGCTTTGGAGGGCTCTTGCTCAGGAATCTGTAACAAGCGCTTGCTTCCCTAATTCCTGGCAAAGGCTCTTCCAATGCCGACGCCCTCCTCATGCCAACTGCCCATGGGCAATCTGGCTGCATTCCAGAAGGAAGGAAAGCAATCATCCAGGTCAGGGAACCAATCAGAGTCCCCCACACGCTCCATAGCAGAGCAGGCGAAGCACCAGGCACACAGAGACATCTTTCTTGGGTCATCTTTCCTCTGGTAGAGCAGAGCCTGAGCACCCTCACTGAACCAGGAGCAGAGGGGGATTTTGCAGCCTACCCAGCGATGCCAGCTGCGTGAGTGATGGCTCCAGGGGTCCTAAGAGAGACAAACATAAATGGTCAGAAATACAGAAAGGGGAAAGATAAGGGCACGAGATGGGCTAAAGCTCGACATTTCCAGTGGGAATGGGGATCCACTTGGAACGAAGATGCCTGGCTTCATTTGCCCTCGGCCCAGAAGGAGACCAGCTCACTGCCCAAATCTCTGCCCGGTTACACCCCAAACAACCTCCGCTGGTTGCCTTCCAATGCCCTGGGCATCTGAATGGCCACGTAATTTTGAAACCCAGTGAGTTAATGAAGAAGGAGCCCTGTGGCCAAACCTCTCCCAGAACACAAGGACTGGACCAGACCCCCAGGTGGAAGGCAGATGATAGGACTCTTGAGACACTGACCGAGATGGATGGGAGAAAGAACCTTGTTATGCAAGAGATCAAAGATGTGTCAAGATGGATAAGGAGGGCTGGAGTCCTAGAGACCTTGGAGGAAGTGAAATATGGAGAAGGGAGGCCCAGCACCAGCTGCTGGCAATCTGGCCCTTAGAAGAGGACACCTCCTTCCTGGATTTCAAACACTACTAACACAGTGAACCAAGGCGTCAGATGAATGAAGCATTGCCCACCGTGTTCTTTGACAAAACGAGTATATGGTACTTCCCTCCAAGATCCGGGCACACATTTTCAAACACATTCATTTTAGCGAAACAAGATGTTAGTTGAATGATGCAATCTCCACAATGTTGATGAACAGAGTTGAGAATATGGCATTTCCCTTAGTCCTTAATCCCTGCAGGGGATTTAAAAACTCTTCACCTAGTGACACATGAGGGTAGTCAAATGATGATCACAGTGTGGTTTCACAGAGTGGAGTGTATGACACGTTGTTCCTAGTTCTGTGCATGGGATTCAACAAACTACTAACTTACTGAAACAAGGTATCAGTTGAATGATGCATTCCCCTGAGTGTTTTCTCATAGAGTTGAATGTATGGCACTTTGCTCCTAGCTCTGCTCATGGAATTCAACACACTACTAACTGACTGAAACGAGATGTTAATTCAAAGATGTGTTCTGCACAGTGTTGTTTCACGATTTCAGTGTATTGACGCTCGCTTCTAGTTCTGGGCCTGGGATCCAAAACACCACTAACTTACTGAAACAAGGTGTCAGTTGAATGATGCATTCCCCACAGTGTTATTTCACAGAGTTGAGTGTATGGCACTTTGGTCCTAGTTCTGCACGTGGTATTCAAAACACTCCTCACTTACTGAGCCAAGATGTTAGTGAATCATGCATTCCCCACAGTGTTGTTTTGCAGAGTTGAGTGCATTTCACTTCGCTCCTAGTTCTTTGGAAAGGATTCAACACACTAGTAACTTAATGAAGGAAGATGGTACTTGAATGATGCATTCCCTACAGTCTTGATTCACAGATTTGAGTGCACGGCACTTAGATCCTTGTTCGGCGCATGGGATTCAATACACTACTAACTTACTGAAACCAGATGTTAGTTGAGTGATACTTTCCCATCACTCTTGTTTCACAGAGTTGAGTGTATGGCACTTCGCTCCTAGTTCTGTGCCTGGAATTGAACTTACTGAAAGAAGATGTTGATTGAATGATGCATACCCCGCAGTGTTGGTTACCAGAATTGAGTGCATTGCAGTTAGCTTGTATTTCTGCGCATGAGGTTGATTCAACACTTCGGACCTACTGAAACGAGATGCTTGTTCAATAATGTGTTCCGAACATTGTTGTTTCACTAAGTTCAGTGTATTGCACTATGCTCCTAGTGCTGGGCATGGGATGCATGGGATTCAATAAACCTCACACTGAAACAAGATGTCAGTTGATTGATGCATTCCCAACAGTGTTGTTTGACACAATTGAGTGCATTGCACTCCGCTCCTAGTTCTGCGAATGGGATTCAAACCACTCCTCACTTCCTGAACCAAGATGTTAGTTGAATGACGCATTCCTCACAGTGTTGTTTCATAGAGTTGAGTGTGTGGCAGACCATCACTCCTAGTTCTGCGCTATGGATTTCAAACACTGCTCACTTACTGAAACAAAATGTTAGTGAAAGGAGGCATTCCCCACAGTGCTTTTTCAGTGTAGAGGGTGTTGGACCTCGCAACTATTGCTGCGCAATGGATTCCATCCACCGCTCATTTCCTGAAACAAGATGTTAGTTAACATTCCCCACAGCGTTGTATCCCAGAGTTGAGTGAATGGTGCTTGGCTTCGGGTTCTGCGCATGGGATGCCACACCCTGAACTTACTGAAAAAAGATGTTAATTGAAGGAGGCATTCCCCACAGTGTTGTTTTACAGAGTTGAGCGTATGGCACTTTGCTCCTATTTCTGTGAATGTTACTCAACAAATTCCTACTTTATTGAAACAGGACGTTAGTTGAATGAGACATTCCCCTCGGTTTTGCTTCAGAGTTGAGAGTATGGCACTTCGCTGCTAGTTCTGCACATTCACTTCCACACACTGCTAACATGCTGAAACAAGGTGTTAGTTGATTGAGGCACTCCGCACAGTGTTATTTTACAGAGTTGAGAGTATGGCACTTCGCTCCAAGATCTGCGATTTGGATTCCACACACTGCTAACTTGCTGAAACAAGATGTTGGTTGAAGGAGGCCTTCCGCACACTGTTGTTTCAAAGAGTTAAGTGAATTGCACTTCGCTCCTTCTGTCCATTGGAATCCATACACTGCTGACTTACTGAAACAAGATGTTAGTGAAAGGAGGTATTCCCCACAATATTGTTTCAAAGAGTTGAGTGTATGGCACCTCGCTGCTGGTTCTGCACGTTTGATATCCCACACTACTAACTTGCTGAAACAGGATGTTCGGTGAAGTTTGTTTTCTCCACAGTATTCCATCCCAGAGTTGGGTATATTGCACTTCGCTTCTAGTTCTGCACATTGGATTCCATACGCTGCTCACTCACTGAAACGAGAAGTTAGTTGAATGAGACATTCCCTACAGTGTTCTTTCGCAGAGTGGAGAGTACGGCATTCATTGCTAGTTCTGCGCTTTGGATTCCATACACTGCTCAGCTACGGTAACAAGATGTTAGCTGAAAGAGGCATTCTCCACCGTGTATTTTCACAGAGTTCAGTATATGGCACTTCACTGCTAGTTCTACCCATTCCATTCCACACACTGCTGACTTACTGAAACAAGATGTTGGTTGAAAGACACATACCCCACAGTGTTTTTTCAGAGTTGAGTGTATGGCACTTCGCTCCAAGACCTGCGTGTTGGATCTACTCATTGTTAACTTACTGAAACAGAACGTTAGTCTAATGAAGCATTCTCCACAGTGATGTTTCATAGAATTGAGTGTATTGCACTTCGCTGGTAGGTCTGCGCATTCACTTTCACACATTGGTAACTTACTGAAACAAGCGCTTAGTTCAATGAGGCGTTCCCCACAGTGTTGTTTCACAGAGTAGAGTGAATGGCATCTCGCTGCTAGTTCTGCGCATTCAGTTTCACACACTGATAACTTACTGAAACAAGTTATTAGTTGCTTGAGGCGTTGCCCCACAGTGTTGTTTCACAGAGATGAGTGCACAGCACTTTCCTCCTAGTTCTGCTCATGGGAATCCACACCCTCTTAACTTACAGAAACAAGATGTTAGTTGAATTAGGTATTCCCCACTTGTTGTTTCACAGTGTTGTGGAGTATATGGCACTTTGTTGCTAGTTCTGCGCACTCAGTTCCTCACACTGCTGACTTGCTGAAACAAGATGTTAGTTGCCCCACAGTGCTGATTCACAGAACGGAGTCTATTGGACTTCGCTGCTAGTCTGCGCATTCAATTTCATACAATGCTAACTTACTGAAACAAGAGGATAGTTGAAAGAGGCATTCTCCACCGTGTTGATTCACAGAGTTGAGTCCATAGCACCTCACTGCTAGTTCTGTGTATGGGAATCCACACCCTCTTAACTTAATGAAACAAGATGTTTATTCAATGAGGCATTCCCGACAGTGTTGCTTCACAGATTGGAGCATATGGCACTTCGCGGCTAGTTCTGTGCATTCAGGTCCTCACACTGCTAACTTACCGAAACTAGATGTTACGCGAAAGAGGCATTTTCCACAGTGTTGTTTCACAGAGTTGAGTGTGTGGCACTTCGCTGTGAGGTCTGCGCAATCAGTTTCTCACAATGCTAATTTATGGAAACAAGAGGTTGGGTCAATGAGGCAATCCCCACAGTGTTGTTTCACAGAGTGAGGCTTATGACGACAATTCGCTGCTAGTTCTGCCATTCAATTTCACACACTGGTAACTTACTGAAACAAGATATTAGGGGGAGGAGGCATTCCCCACAGTGTTGTTTCACAGAGATGATTGCACAGTAGTTTGCTCCTAGTTCTGATCATGGGAATCCACACACTCTAAACTTACAGAAACAAGATGTTAGTTGAATTAGGCTTCCCCACAGCGTTGTTTCAAGGCCTGGAGCATATGGCACCTCGCTGCTAGTTCTGCCCATTCATTTCCTCACACTGCTAACTTACTGACACAAGATGTTAGATGAAAGAGGCATTCCCCACAGTGTTGTTTCACAGAGTTGACTGTATGGCACATCACTGCGAGGTCTGCGCATTCAGTTTCACACAATGCTAACTTACTGAAACACGATATTAGTTGGAGCCATTTGCTACAGTGTTGTTTCACAGAGACGAGTGCATAACACTTTGCTCCTAGTTCTGCTCACGGCAATCCACAACCACTTAATTTACAGAACAAAGATGTTAGTTGAAAGAGGCATTCCCCACCATGTTGTTTCACAGCCTGGAGCGAATGACACTTTGCTACTTCTTCTGCGCGTTCAGTTCCTCACACTGCTAACTAACTGAAACTACGTGTTACGTGAAAGAGGCATTTTGCACAGGGTTGCTTCAAGAGTTGAGTGTGTGGCACTTCTCTGGGAGGTCTGCGCTCTGAGAAACAACACAGTTGGGAATGCCCCATTCAACTAACCGCTCATTTCAGTAAGTTAGCATGGTGAGAAACTGAATGTGCACACATAGCAGCGAAGTGGCATATACTCAACTCTGTGAAACAACGGAGTATGAAAGGCCTCCCGCAACCAACAGCTTGTTTCAGCAAGTAAGCAGTGTGTGACATAAAATGCGCAGAACAGGCAGCGAGGAGGCATGCACTCAACTCGGTGAAACAACACGGTGGGGAATGCCTCATTGAACTAAACTCTTGTTTCAGTAGGTTAGCATTGTGTGATACAGAATGCGCAGACCTAGTAGTGAACTCTCATACACTCAACTCTGTGAAACAATGCAGTGCGGAAGGCCTCCTGCAACTAACAGGTTGTTTCAGCAAGTTAGCAGTGTGTGATATAGAATGCGCAGAACAGGCAGCAAAGTACCATGTACTCAACTCTCTGAAGTAACACTGTGGGTAGTGCCTCTTAAAAGTTACATCTTGTGTCAGTAAGTAAACAGTGTGAGGAACTGAATGCGCAGAACTAGCAGCAACGTGCCATAGACTCAACTCTGTGAAACAACACAGTGCGGAATGCCTCCTGCAACGAACAGCTTCTTTCAGCAAGTAAGCGGTGTGTGATATAGAAAGAGCAGAACAGGTAGCGAGGTGGCATGCACTCAACTCTCTGCAATGACACTGTGGGGAACTCCTCCTTCAAGTTACGTCTTGTTTCAGTAAGTTAGCAGTGTGAGGAACTGAATGCGCAGAGCCATACACTCCACTCGGTGAAATAAAACTATGGCGAGTGCCTCACTGAAGTAAACACTTGTTTCAGTAAGGTAGCAGTAGACGAACCCAATTCGTAGAACAAGCAGCAAAGTGTTGTACACTCAATTCTGAGAAACAACACTGTGTGGAAGGCCTCATTCCTCTACTCCATGTTTCAGTAAGTTAACAGCGCGTGGAATCCAACACACAGATTTTAGACCTAAGTGCCATACACACAACTCTGTGAAACAACACTGTGGGAAACTCAACTCTGTGAAAGAACGCAGTGCTGATGGCCGCCTACAACAACCAGCTTGTTTCAGCAAGTGTGATATAGAATCATGAGAGGTGACATGCCTCATCTCTGTGAAATAACCCTGTGGGGATTGCCTCTTTCAAGTAACATCTTTATCAGTAAGGTAGCAGTGCGAGAAGCTGAAAGCGCAGATCAGGAAGCAAAGTGCCATACACTCCGGTCTGTGAAACAACACTGTGGCGAGTGCCTCTCTGAAGTAACCTCTTGTTTCAGTAAGGTAGCAGTGTACGGTATCCAATTCGCAGAACTAGCAGCAAAGTGTCCTCTACTCAATTCTGTGAAACAACACTGTGTGGAAGGCCTCATTCCTCCAACCTGATTCAGTAGGTTAGCAGCGTTTGGAATCCATTGCAAAGATCTTGGAACGAATTGCCATACACACAACTCTGTGAAACAACACTGTGTCGAGTGCCTCATTGAACTAACCTCTTGTTTCAGTTAGGTAGCACGGTTAGGAACTGAATGTGCAGAACAGGCAGCCAAGTGCCATACAGTCCACTCTGTGAAACAACACTGGGGCGAGTGCCTCTCTGAAGTAACCTCTTGCTTCAGTAAGGTAGCAGTGTTCGGAATCCAATTCGCAGAACTAGCAGCGAAGTGTCGTGTACTCCTTTCTGTGAAACAACACTGAGTGGAAGGACTCATTCCTCTAACCTGTTTCAGTACGTTAGCAGCGTATGGAATCCAATGCACAAATGTTGGAGCGATGTGCTATATAACCGCTCTGTGAAGCAACCCTGTGGCAAGTGCCTCATTGAACTACCCTCTTGTTTCATTTAGGTAGCACGGTTAGGAACAGAATGCACAAAAATAGAAGCCACATGCTATATACTCCACTCTGTGAACCAAAACTGTGGCAAGTGCCTCAGTGAACTAAACCCTTGTTTCATATAGGTAGCAAGGTTAGTAACTGAATGCCCAGAACTGGCAGCAAAGTGCCATACACTCCTGTCTGTGAAACAACACTGTGGCGAGTGACTCTCTGAAGTAACCTCTTGTATCAGTAAGATAGCAGTGTACGGTATCCAATTCGCTGAACTAGCAGCAAAGTGTTCTCTACTAAATTCTGTGAAACAACAGGGTGTGCAAGGCCTCATTCCCCTAACCTGTAGCAGTAGGTTAGCAGCGCTTGGAACCCAAGGCAAAGATCTTGGAGAGAAGTGGCACACACATTACTCTGTGAAACAACACTATAGCGAGTGCCTCACTGTTCTAACCTCTTGTTTCATTTAGGTAGCACGGTTAAAAACTGAATGCGCAGAACTAGCAGCAAAGAGCCATACGCTCTTTTCATATGCGTAGAAATAGCAGCAACGTGCGAGAGACTCCACTCTGTGAACCAACACTGAGGCAAAAGCCTCATTGAACTAAACCCTTGTGTCATTTAGGTAGCACGGTTAGGAACTGAGCGCAGAAATAGCAGCAACATGCTATACACTTCACACTGTGAACTAAAACTGAGGCAAGTGCCTAATTGAACTAACATCTTGTTGCATTTAGGTATTAATGTTAGGAACAGAATGCGCAGAACGGGCAGCAAGGTGCTATACACTCAACTCTGAGAACCAACACTGTGGCGAGTGCCTCACTGAACTAACCTCTTGTTTCTTTTAGTTACCACGGTTAAGAACTGAATGCGCAGAAGAGGCAGCAAATTGCTACATAATCCACTCTGTGAAGGAACACTTTGGCGAGTGCCTCACTGAACTAACTTCTTGTTTCACGTAGGTAACAGGGTTAAAAACTGAATGCGCAGAACTAGCAGCAAAGAGCCATACGCTTTGCTCTGTGAAACAACACAATGGCGAGTGCCGCACTGAACTAACCTCTTGTTTCATTTAGGTAGCACGGTTAGAACTGAATGCCCAGAACTAGCAGCAAAGAGCCATACGCTTTACTCTGTGAAACAACACAGTGGCGAATGCCTAACTGAACTAACCTCTTGTTTCATTTAGGTAGCAATGTTAGGAACTGAATGCGCAGAAGAAGGAGCAAAGAGCCATAAGCTTTACTCTGTGAAACAACACAGTGGCGAGTGCCTCACTGAACTAACCTCGTCTTTCATTTAGGTAGCACGGTTAAAACCTGAATGCACAGAACTAGCAGCAAAGAGCCATTCGATTTACTCTGGGAAACAACACTGTGGCGATTGCCTCATTGAACTAACCTCTTGTTTCCCTTAGGTAGCATGGTTAAAAACTGAATGAGCAGAACAATCAGCAAAGAGCCATAGGCTTTACTCTGTGAAACAACACAGTGGCGAATGCCTAACTGAACTAACCTCTTGTTTCATTTAGGTAGCAATGATAGGAACTGAATGCGCAGAACGGGCAGCAAGGTGCTATACACTCCACTCTGTGAATCAATTCTGTGGCGAGTGCCTCAATGAACTAACCTCTTGTTTCATTTAGGTAGCATGGTTAAACCCGGAATGCTCAGAACTAGCAGCAAAGAGACATAGGTTCCTCTGTGAACCAACACTGAGGCGAGTGCCTCACTGAACTACCCTGTTGTTTCACCTAGGTAGCACGGTTAAAAAATGAAAGCGCAGAACTAGCAGCAAAGAGCCATATGCTTTATTCTGTGAAACAACACAGTGGCGAGTGCCTCATTGAACTAACCTCTTGTTTCATTTAGGTAGCACGGTTAAAAACTGAATGCGCAGAAGAAGGAGCAAAGAGCCATACGCTTTACTCTGTGAAACAAACAACACAGTGGCGAGTGCCTCACTGAACTAACCTCGTCTTTCATTTAGGTAGCACGGTTAAAACCTGAATGCACAGAACTAGCAGCAAAGAGCCATTCGATTTACTCTGGGAAACAACACTGTGGCGAGTGCCTCACTGAAATAACCTGTTTCATTTAGGTAGCACTGTTAGGAACTGATTGCGCAGAACAGTCAGCAAGGTGCTATAAACTCCACTCTGTAAACCAACACTGTGGCGAGTGCCTCATTGAACTAATATCTTGTTTCACTTAGGTAGCACGGTTAAAAACTGAATGCGCAGAACTAGCAGCAAAGAGCCGTATGCTTTCCTCTGGGAAATAACACAGTGGCGAGTGCCTCATTGAACTAAACTCTTGTTTCTTTTAGTTAGCACGGTTAAGAACTGAATGCGTAGTACAGGCAGCAAATTGCTACATACTCCACTCTGTGAAGGAACACTTTGGCGAGTGCCTCACTGAAGTAACCTCTTGTTTCACTTAGGTAGCTCGGTTAAAAACTGAATGCGCAGAACTAGCAGCAAAGAGCCATAGGCTTTACTCTGTGAAACAACACACTGGCGAGTGCCTCAATGAACAAACCTATTGTTTCATTTAGGTAGCACGGTTAAAACCTGAATGCGCTGAACTAGCAGCAAAGAGCCATACGCTATACTCTGTGAAACAACAGTGTGGCGAGTGCCTCACTGAAGTAACCTCTTGTTTCATTTAGGTAGCAATGCTAGGAACTGAATGCGCAGAACAAGCAGCAAGTTGCTATACACTCCACTCTCTGAATCAACACTGTGGCGAGTGCCTCACTGAACTAACCTCTTGTTTCACTTAGGTAGCTCGGTTAAAAACTGAATGCGCAGAACTAGCAGCAAAGAGCTTTACTCTGTGAAAAAACACTGTGGCGGGTGCCTCACTGAACTAAGCTCTTTTTTCACCTAGATAGCAAAGTTAAAAACTGAATGCGCATAACTAGCAGCAAAGAGCCATACGCTTTACCCTGGGAACCAACACTGTGGCGAGTGCCTCACTGAACTAACCTCTTGTTTCATTTAGGTAGCAATGTTAGGAACTGAATGCGCAGAACGGACAGCATGGTGCTATACACTCCACTATTTGAATCAACACTGTGGCGAGTGCCTCACTGAACTAAACTCTTGTTTCTTTTAGTTAGCACAGTTAAGACCTGAATGCGCAGAAGAGGCAGCAAGGTGCTATACACTCCACTCTGTGAACCAACACTGTGGCGAATGCCTCACTGAACTAACCTCTTGTTTCATTTTGGTAGCACGGTTAAAACCTGAATGCGCAGAACTAGCAGCCAAGAGCCATAGGTTTTACTCTGTGAAACAACACAGTGGCGATTGCCTCATTGAACTAACCTCTTGTTTCCCTTAGGTAGCATGGTTAAAAACTGAATGAGCAGAACAAGCAGCAAAGAGCCATAGGCTTTACTCTGTGAAACAACACAGTGGCGAATGCCTAACTGAACTAACCTCTTGTTTCATTTAGGTAGCAATGATAGGAACTGAATGCGCAGAACGGGCAGCAAGGTGCTATACACTCCACTCTGTGAATCAATTCTGTGGCGAGTGCCTCAATGAACTAACCTCTTGTTTCATTTAGGTAGCATGGTTAAACCCGGAATGCCCAGAACTAGCAGCAAAGAGACATAGGTTCCTCTGTGAACCAACACTGAGGCGAGTGCCTCACTGAACTACCCTGTTGTTTCACCTAGGTAGCACGGTTAAAAAATGAAAGCGCAGAACTAGCAGCAAAGAGCCATATGCTTTATTCTGTGAAACAACACAGTGGCGAGTGCCTCATTGAACTAACCTCTTGTTTCATTTAGGTAGCACGGTTAAAAACTGAATGCGCAGAAGAAGGAGCAAAGAGCCATACGCTTTACTCTGTGAAACAAACAACACAGTGGCGAGTGCCTCACTGAACTAACCTCGTCTTTCATTTAGGTAGCACGGTTAAAACCTGAATGCACAGAACTAGCAGCAAAGAGCCATTCGATTTACTCTGGGAAACAACACTGTGGTAAGTGCCTCACTGAACTAACCTCTTGTTTCATTTAGGTAGCACTGTTAGGAACTGAATGCGCAGAAGAGGCAGCAAGGTGCTATAAACTCCACTCTGTAAACCAACACTGTGGCGAGTGCCTCATTGAACTAATATCTTGTTTCACTTAGGTAGCACGGTTAAAAACTGAATGCGCAGAACTAGCAGCAAAGAGCCGTATGCTTTCCTCTGGGAAATAACACAGTGGCGAGTGCCTCATTGAACTAAACTCTTGTTTCTTTTAGTTAGCACGGTTAAGAACTGAATGCGTAGAACAGGCAGCAAATTGCTACATACTCCACTCTGTGAAGGAACACTTTGGCGAGTGCCTCACTGAAGTAACCTCTTGTTTCACTTAGGTAGCTCGGTTAAAAACTGAATGCGCAGAACTAGCAGCAAAGAGCCATAGGCTTTACTCTGTGAAACAACACACTGGCGAGTGCCTCAATGAACAAACGTCTTGTTTATTTAGGTAGCACGGATAAAACCTGAATGCGCTGAACTAGCAGCAAAGAGCCATACGCTATAGTCTGTGAAACAACAGTGTGGCGAGTGCCTCACTGAAGTAACCTCTTGTTTCATTTAGGTAGCAATGCTAGGAACTGAATGCGCAAAAAAGGAGCAAGGTGCTATACACTCCACTCTCTGAATCAACACTGTGGCGAGTGCCTCACTGAATTAACCTCTTGTTTCACTTAGGTAGCTCGGTTAAAAACTGAATACGCAGAACTAGCAGCAAAGAGCCATACGCTTTACTCTGTGAAACAACACTGTGGCGAGGGCCTCACTGAACTAAGCTCTTTTTTCACCTAGATAGCACCGTTAAAAACTGAATGCGCTGAACTAGCAACAAAGAGCCATAAGCTTTACTCTGTGAAACAACACGTGGCGAGTGCCTCATTGAATTAACCTCTTGTTTAATTTAGGGAGCACAGTTTAAAACTGAATGCGCAGAACTAGGAGCAAAGAGCCATACGCTTTACCCTGTGAACCAACACTGTGGCGAGTGCCTCACTGAACTAACCTCTTGTTTCCTTTAGTTAGCACGGTTAAGAACTGAATGCGCAGAAGAGGCAGCAAGGTGCTATACACTCCACTATGTGAACCAACACTGTGGCGAATGCCTCACTGAACTAACCTCTTGTTTCATTTAGGTAGCACTGTTAAAACCTGAATGCGCAGAACAAGCAGCCAAGAGCAGTAGGTTTTACTCTGTGAAAGAATACAGTGGCGATTGCCTCATTGAACTAACCTCTTGTTTCCCTTAGGTAGCATGGTTAAAAACTGAATGAGCAGAACAAGCAGCAAAGAGCCATAAGCTTTACTCTGTGAAACAACACTGTGGCGAGTGCCTCACTGAACTAACCTCTTGTTTCATTTAGGTAGCAATGCTAGGAACTGAATGCGCAGAACAAGCAGCAAGGTGCTATACACTCCAGTCTCTGAATCAACACTGTGGCGAGTGCTTCACTGAACTAACCTCTTGCTTCACTTAGGTAGCTCGGTTAAAAACAGAATGCGCAGAACTAGCAGCAAAGAGCCATACGCTTTACTCTGTGAAACAACACTGTGGCGAGTGCCTCACTGAACTAAGCTCTTTTTTCACCTAGATAGCACGGTTAAAAACTGAATGCGCTGAACTAGCAGCAAAGCCATATGCTTTACTCTGTGAAACAGCACAGTGGCGAGTGCCTCACTGAACTAACCTCTTGTTTCATTTAGGTAGCAATGTTAGGAACTGAATGCGCAGAACGGACAGCATGGTGCTATACACTCCACTGTTTGAACCAACACTGTGGCGAGTGCCTCACTGAACTAAACTCTTGTTTCCTTTAGTTAGCACGGTTAAGAACTGAATGCACAGGAGAGGCAGCAAGGTGCTATACACTCCACTCGGTGAACCAACACTGTGGCCAATGCCTCACTGAACTAACCTCTTGTTTCATTTAGGTAGCACGGTTAAAACCTGAATGCGCAGAACCAGCAGCAAATTGCTACTCCACTCTGTGAAGGAACACTTTGGCGAGTGCCTCACTGAACTAACCTCTTGTTTCACTTAGGTAGCTCGGTTAAAAACTGAATGCGCAGAACTAGCAGCAAAGAGCCATACGCTTTACTCTGTGAAACAGCACACTGGCGAGGGCCTCAATGAACAAACTTATTGTTTCATTTAGATAGCACGGTTAAAACCTGAATTCACAGAACCAGCAGCAAAGAGCCATACGCTATACTTTGTGAAACAACAGTGTGGCGAGTGCCTCACTGAACTAACCTCGTCTTTCATTTAGGTAGCACTGTTAGGAACTGAATGCGCAGAACAGGCAGCAAGGTGCTATACATTCCCCTCTGTGAACCAACACTGTGGCGAGTGCCTCATGGAACTAAAATCTTGTTTCACTTAGGTAGCACGGTTAAAAACTGAATGCCTAGAACTAGCAGCAAGGAGCCATATGCTTAACTCAGTGAAACAGCACCGTGGCGTGTGCCTCATTGAACTAACCTCTAGTTTCTTTTAGTCAGCACGGTTAAGAACTGAGTGCGCAGATCAGGCAGCAAATTGCTACATACACCACTCTGTGAAGGAACACTTTGGCGAATGCCTCACTGAACTAACCTCTTGTTTCACTTAGGTAGCACGGTTAAAAACTGAATGTCCAGAACTAGCAGCAAAGAGCCGTTCCCTTTCCTCTGTGAAACAACACAGTGGCGCGTGCCTCATTGATCTAACCTGTTGTTTCATTTAGGTAGCTCGGTTAAAAACTGAATGCGCAGAACAAGCAGCAAAGAGCCATACGCTTTACTCTGGAAACAACGCAGTGGCGAGTGCCTCACTGTACTAACCTCTTGTTTCATTTAGGTAGCTCGGTTAAAAACTGAATGCGCAGAAGAAGGAGCAAAGAGTCATACGCTTTACTCTGTGAAACAACACAGTGGCGAGTGCCTCACTGAAATAACCTCGTCTTTCATTTAGGTAGCACGGTTAAAACCTGAATGCACAGAACTAGCAGCAAAGAGCCATTCGATTTACTCTGGGAAACAACACTGTGGCGAGTGCCTCACTGAACTAACCTCTTGTTTCATTTAGGTAGCACTGTTAGGAACTGAATGAGCAGAACAGGCAGCAAGGTGCTATAAACTCCACTCCGTAAACCAACACTGTGGCGAGTGCCTCATTGAACTAATATCTTGTTTCACTTAGGTAGCACGGTTAAAAACTGAATGCGCAGAACTAGCAGCAAAGAGCCGTATGCTTTCCTCTGGGAAATAACACAGTGGCGAGTGCCTCATTGAACTAAACTCTTGTTTCTTTTAGTTAGTACGGTTAAGAACTGAATGCGTAGAACAGGCAGCAAATTGCTACATCCTCCACTCTGTGAAGGAACACTTTGGCGAGTGCCTCACTGAAGTAACCTCTTGTTTCACTTAGGTAGCTCGGTTAAAAACTGAATGCGCAGAACTAGCAGCAAAGAGCCATAGGCTTTCCTCTGTGAAACAACACACTGGCGAGTGCCTCAAAGAACAAACCTATTGTTTCATTTAGGTAGCACGGTTAAAACCTGAATGCGCAGAACAAGCAGCAAGTTGCTATACACTCCACTCTCTGAATCAACACTGTTGCGAGTGCCCATTGAACTAACCTCTTGTTTCATTTAGGGAGCAGGGTTTAAAACTGAATGCGCATAACTAGCAGCAAAGAGCCATACGCTTTACCCTGTGAACCAACACTGTGGCGAGTGCCTCATTGAACTAACATCTTGTTTCACTTAGGTAGCACGGTTAAAAACTGAATGCCTAGAACTAGCAGCAAGGAGCCATATGCTTTACTCTGTGAAACAGCACCGTGGCGTGTGCCTCATTGAACTAACCTCTAGTTTCTTTTAGTTAGCACGGTTAAGAACTGAGTGCGCAGAACAGGCAGCAAATAGCTACATACTCCACTCTGTGAAGGAACACTTTGGCGTGTGCCTCACTGAACTAACCTCTTGTTTCACTTAGGAAGCACGGTTAAAAACGGAAAGCGCAGAACTAGCAGCAAAGAGCCGTACCCTTTACTCTGTGAAACAACACAGTGGCGAGTGCCTCACTGAACTAACGTCTTGTTTCATTTGGTAGCACGGTTAAAACTTGAATTCGCAGAACTAGCAGCAAAGAGCCATACGCTTTACTCTGTGAAACAACACAGTGGCGAGTGCCTTAATGAACTAACCTCTTGTTTCACTTAGGTAGCACGGTTAAAAATTGAAGGCGCAGAACTAGCAGCAAAGAGACATATGCTTTACTCTGTGAACTAAAACAGTGTCGAGTGCCTCACTGAACTAAACTCTTGTTTCATTTAGGTAGCAGGGTTAAGAACTGAATGCGCAGAACAGGGAGCAACGTGCTATACACTCCACTCTGTGAAGCAACACTGCGGCGAGTGCCTCACTGAACTAACCTCTTGTTTCAATAAGTATCAATGCTAGGAACTGAATGCACAGAACGGGCAGCATGGTGCTATACACTCCACTCTCTGAACCAACACTGTGGCGAGTGCCTCACTGAACTAACCTCTTGTTTCAATAAGGTAGCACGGTTAAAACCTGAATGCGCAGAACTAGCAGCGAAGAGCCGTAGGCTTTACTCTGTGAAACAACAGTGTGGCGAGTGCCTCACTGAACTAACCTCTTGTTTCATTTATGTAGCAATGCTAGTAACTGAATGCGCAGAACGGGCAGCAAGGTGCTATACACTACACTCTGTGAACCAACACAGTGGCGAGTGGCTCACTGAACTAACGTCTTGTTTCATTTGGTAGCACAGTTAAAACCTGAATTCGCAGAACTAGCAGCAAAGAGCCATACGCTTTACTCTGTGAACCAACACAGTGGCGAGTGCCTCAATGAACTAACCTCTTGTTTCACTTAGGTAGCACCGTTAAAAATTGAAGGCGCAGAACTTGCAGCAAAGAGACATATGCTTTACTCTGTGAACTAAAACAGTGTCGAGTGCCTCATTGAACTAACCTCTTGATTCATTTAGGTAGCAGGGTTAAGAACTGAATGCGC
This sequence comes from Paguma larvata, assembly GCA_030068075.1. Lineage (NCBI taxonomy): Eukaryota > Metazoa > Chordata > Mammalia > Carnivora > Viverridae > Paguma > Paguma larvata. The sequence continues at coordinate 14,367 of JAINVK010000095.1, read as the reverse complement.
AGAACAGGGAGCAACGTGCTATACACTCCACTCTGTGAAGTAACACTGTCGCGAGTGCCTCACTGAACTAACCTCTTGTTTCATTAGGTACTGAATGTGCAGAACGGGCAGCATGGTGCTGTACACTCCACTCTCTGAACCAACACTGTGGCGAGTGCCTCACTGAACTAACCTCTTGTTTCATTAGGTAGCAATGCTAGGAACTGAATTCGCAGAACAAGCAGCAAGGTGCTATACACTCCACTCTCTGAATCAACACAGTGGCGAGTGCCTCACTGAACTAACCTCTTGTTTCACTTAGGTAGCTCCGTTTAAAAGAGAAAGCGCAGAACTACCAGCAAGGAGCCATACGCTTTACTCTGTGAAACAACACGTGGCGAGTGCCTCACTGAACTAAACTCTTGTTTCTTTTAGGTAGAACTGTTAAGAACTGAATTCGCAGAAGAGGCAGCAAGGTGGTATACACTCCACTCTGTGAACCAACACTGTGGCGAATGCCTCACTGAAGTAACCTCTTGTTTCATTTAGGTAGCACGGTTAAAACCTGAATGCGCAGAACTAGCAGCAAAGAGCCACATGGTTTACTCTGTGAAACAGCACAGTGGCGAGTGCCTCATTGAACTAATCTCTAGTTTCCTTTAGTTAGCATGGTTAATAACTGAATGCGCAGAACAGGCAGCAAATAGCTACGTACTCCACTCTGTGAAGGAACACATTGGCGTGTGCCTCACTGAACTAACCTCTTGTTTCACTTAGGAAGCACGGTTAAAAACTGAATGCGCAGAACTAGCAGCAAAGAGCCGTACCCTTTATTCTGTGAAACAACACAGTGGCGAGGGCCTCACTGAACTAACGTCTTGTTTCATTTGGTAGCACAGTTAAAACCTGAATTCGCAGAACTAGCAGCAAAGAGCCATACGCTTTACTCTGTGAAACAACACAGTGGCGAGTGCCTCAATGAACTAACCTCTTGTTTCACTTAGGTAGCACGGTTAGAAATTGAAGGCGCCGAACTAGCAGCAAAGAGACATATGCTTTACTCTGTGAACTAAAACAGTGTCGAGTGCCTCATTGAACTAACCTCTTGTTTCATTTAGGTAGCAGGGTTAAGAACTGAATGCGCAGAACAGGGAGCAACGTGCTATACACTCCACTCTGTGAAGCAACACTGCGGCGAGGCCTCATTGAACTAACCGCTTGTTTCATTTAGGTAGCAGGGTTCGGAACTGAATGCACAAAACAAGAAGTAGAGAGCCCAACACTCCACTCTGTGAAACAACACTGTGGCGAGTGCCTCATTGAACTAACCTCTTGTTTCATTTAGGTAGCAAAGCTAGGAACTGAATTCGCAGAACAAGCAGCAACGTGCTATACACTCCACTCTCTGAATCAACACTGTGGCGAGTGCCTCACTGAACTAACCTCTTGTTTCAATAAGGTAGCACGGTTAAAACCTGAATGCGCTGAACTAGCAGCAAAGAGCCATACGCTTTACTCTGTGAAACAACACTGTGGCGAGTGCCTCACTGAACTAAGCTCTTTTTTCACCTAGATAGCACGGTTAAAAACTGAATGCGCTGAACTAGCAACAAAGATCCATACGCTTTACTCTGTGAAACAACACACTGGTGAGGGCATCAATGAAAAAAACCTCTTGTTTCATTTAGGTAGCACGGTTAAAACCTGAATGCGCTGAACTAGCAGCAAAGAGCCATAAGCTTTACTCTGTGAAACAACACTGTGGCGAGTGCCTCACTGAACTAACCTCTTGTTTCATTTAGGTAGCAATGCTAGGAACTGAATGCGCAGAACAAGCAGCAAGGTGCTATACACTCCAGTCTCTGAATCAACACTGTGGCGAGTGCTTCACTGAACTAACCTCTTGCTTCACTTAGGTAGCTCGGTTAAAAACAGAATGCGCAGAACTAGCAGCAAAGAGCCATACGCTTTACTCTGTGAAACAACACTGTGGCGAGTGCCTCACTGAACTAAGCTCTTTTTTCACCTAGATAGCACGGTTAAAAACTGAATGCGCTGAACTAGCAGCAAAGCGCCATATGCTTTACTCTGTGAAACAGCACAGTGGCGAGTGCCTCACTGAACTAACCTCTTGTTTCATTTAGGTAGCAATGTTAGGAACTGAATGCGCAGAACGGACAGCATGGTGCTATACACTCCAATGTTTGAACCAACACTGTGGCGAGTGCCTCACTGAACTAAACTCTTGTTTCCTTTAGTTAGCACGGTTAAGAACTGAATGCACAGGAGAGGCAGCAAGGTGCTATACACTCCACTCGGTGAACCAACACTGTGGCCAATGCCTCACTGAACTAACCTCTTGTTTCATTTAGGTAGCACGGTTAAAACCTGAATGCGCAGAACCAGCAGCAAATTGCTACTCCACTCTGTGAAGGAACACTTTGGCGAGTGCCTCACTGAACTAACCTCTTGTTTCACTTAGTTAGCACGGTTAAGAACTGAGTGCGCAGAACAGGCAGCAAATAGCTACATACTCCACTCTGTGAAGGAACACTTTGGCGTGTGCCTCACTGAACTAACCTCTTGTTTCACTTAGGAAGCACGGTTAAAAACGGAATGCGCAGAACTAGCAGCAAAGAGCCGTACCCTTTACTCTGTGAAACAACACAGTGGCGAGTGCCTCACTGAACTAACGTCTTGTTTCATTTGGTAGCACGGTTAAAACCTGAATTCGCAGAACTAGCAGCAAAGAGCCATACGCTTTACTCTGTGAAACAACACAGTGGCGAGTGCCTTAATGAAATAACCTCTTGTTTCACTTAGGTAGCACGGTTAGAAATTGAAGGCGCAGAACTAGCAGCAAAGAGACATATGCTTTACTCTGTGAACTAAAACAGTGTCGAGTGCCTCATTGAACTAACCTCTTGTTTCATTTAGGTAGCAGGGTTAAGATCTGAATTCGCAGAAGAGGCAGCAAGGTGGTATACACTCCACTCTGTGACCCAACACTGTGGCGAATGCCTCACTGAAGTAACCTCTTGTTTCATTTAGGTAGCACGGTTAAAACCTGAATGCGCAGTACTCGCAGCAAAGAGCCATATGGTTGACTCTGTGAAACAGCACAGTGGCGAGTGCCTCATTGAACTTACCTCTAGTTTCTTTTAGTTAGCATGGTTAATAACTGAATGCGCAGAACAGGCAGCAAATAGCTACATACTCCACTCTGTGAAGGAACACTTTGGCGTGTGCCTCACTGAACTAACCTCTTGTTTCACTTAGGAAGCACGGTTAAAAACGGAATGCGCAGAACTAGCAGCAAAGAGCCGTACCCTTTACTCTGTGAAACAACACAGTGGCGAGTGCCTCACTGAACTAACGTCTTGTTTCACTTAGGTAGCTCGCTTAAAAACTGATGCGCAGAACTAGCAGCAAAGAGCCGTACCCTTTACTCTGTGAAACAACACAGTGGCGAGTGCCTCACTGAACTAACGTCTTGTTTCATTTGGTAGCACAGTTAAAACCTGAATTCGCAGAACTAGCAGCAAAGAGCCATACGCTTTACTCTGTGAAACAACACAGTGGCGAGTGCCTCAATGAACTAACCTCTTGTTTCACTTAGGTAGCACGGTTAGAAATTGAAGGCGCAGAACTAGCAGCAAATATTCATATGCTTTACTCTGTGAACTAAAACAATGTCGAGTGCCTCATTGAACTAACCTCTTGTTTCATTTAGGTAGCAGGGTTAAGAACTGAATGCGCAGAACAGGGAGCAACGTGCTATACACTCCACTCTGTGAAGCAACACTGCGGCGAGTGCCTCACTGAACTAACCTCTTGTTTCAATAAGTATCAATGCTAGGAACTGAATGCGCAGAACGGGCAGCATGGTGCTATACACTCCACTCTCTGAACCAACACTGTGGCGAGTGCCTCACTGAACTAACCTCTTGTTTCAATAAGGTAGCACGGTTAAAACCTGAATGCGCTGAACTAGCAGCAAAGAGCCACACGCTTTACTCTGTGAAACAACACTGTGGCGAGTGCCTCACTGAAGTAACCTCTTGTTTCATTTGGTAGCATTGCTAGGAAGTGAATTCGCAGATCAAGCAGCAAGGTGCTATACACTCCACTCTCTGAATCAACAGAGTGGCGAGTGCCTCACTGAACTAACCTCTTGTTTCACTTAGGTAGCTCGGTTTAAAATAGAAAGCGCAGAACTAGCAGCAAAGAGCCGTACCCTTTACTCTGTGAAACAACACAGTGGCGAGTGCCTCACTGAACTAACGTCTTGTTTCATTTGGTAGCACGGTTAAAACCTGAATTCGCAGAACTAGCAGCAAAGAGCCATACGCTTTACTCTGTGAAACAACACAGTGGCGAGTGCCTTAATGAAATAACCTCTTGTTTCACTTAGGTAGCACGGTTAGAAATTGAAGGCGCAGAACTAGCAGCAAGGAGACATATGCTTTACTCTGTGAACTAAAACAGTGTCGAGTGCCTCATTGAACTAACCTCTTGTTTCATTTAGGTAGCAGGGTTAAGAACTGAATTCGCAGAAGAGGCAGCAAGGTGGTATACACTCCACTCTGTGAACCAACACTGTGGCGAATGCCTCACTGAAGTAACCTCTTGTTTCATTTAGGTAGCACGGTTAAAACCTGAATGCGCAGTACTCGCAGCAAAGAGCCATATGGTTGACTCTGTGAAACAGCACAGTGGCGAGTGCCTCATTGAACTTACCTCTAGTTTCTTTTAGTTAGCATGGTTAATAACTGAATGCGCAGAACAGGCAGCAAATAGCTACATACTCCACTCTGTGAAGGAACACTTTGGCGTGTGCCTCACTGAACTAACCTCTTGTTTCACTTAGGAAGCACGGTTAAAAACGGAATGCGCAGAACTAGCAGCAAAGAGCCGTACCCTTTACTCTGTGAAACAACACAGTGGCGAGTGCCTCACTGAACTAACGTCTTGTTTCACTTAGGTAGCTCGCTTAAAAACTGATGCGCAGAACTAGCAGCAAAGAGCCGTACCCTTTACTCTGTGAAACAACACAGTGGCGAGTGCCTCACTGAACTAACGTCTTGTTTCATTTGGTAGCACGGTTAAAACTTGAATTCGCAGAACTAGCAGCAAAGAGCCATACGCTTTACTCTGTGAAACAACACAGTGGCGAGTGCCTTAATGAACTAACCTCTTGTTTCACTTAGGTAGCACGGTTAAAAATTGAAGGCGCAGAACTAGCAGCAAAGAGACATATGCTTTACTCTGTGAACTAAAACAGTGTCGAGTGCCTCATTGAACTAAACTCTTGTTTCATTTAGGTAGCAGGGTTAAGAACTGAATGCGCAGAACAGGGAGCAACGTGCTATACACTCCACTCTGTGAAGCAACACTGCGGCGAGTGCCTCACTGAATTAACCTCTTGTTTCAATAAGTATCAATGCTAGGAACTGAATGCACAGAATGGGCAGCATGGTGCTATACACTCCACTCTCTGAACCAACACTGTGGCGAGTGCCTCACTGAACTAACCTCTTGTTTCAATAAGGTAGCACGGTTAAAACCTGAATGCGCAGAACTAGCAGCGAAGAGCCGTAGGCTTTACTCTGTGAAACAACACAGTGGCGAGTGCCTCACTGAACTAACCTCTTGTTTCATTTAGGTAGCAATGCTAGTAACTGAATGCGCAGAACGGGCAGCAAGGTGCTATACACTACACTCTGTGAACCAACACAGTGGCGAGTGGCTCACTGAACTAACGTCTTGTTTCATTTGGTAGCACAGTTAAAACCTGAATTCGCAGAACTAGCAGCAAAGAGCCATACGCTTTACTCTGTGAAACAACACAGTGGCGAGTGCCTTAATTAAATAACCTCTTGTTTCACTTAGGTAGCACGGTTAGAAATTGAAGGCGCAGAACTAGCAGCAAAGAGACATATGCTTTACTCTGTGAACTAAAACAGTGTCGAGTGCCTCATTGAACTAACCTCTTGTTTCATTTAGGTAGCAGGGTTAAGAACTGAATTCGCAGAAGAGGCAGCAAGGTGGTATACACTCCACTCTGTGAACCAACACTGTGGCGAATGCCTCACTGAAGTAACCTCTTGTTTCATTTAGGTAGCACGGTTAAACCTGAATGCGCAGTACTCGCAGCAAAGAGCCATATGGTTTACTCTGTGAAACAGCACAGTGGCGAGTGCCTCATTGAACTTACCTCTAGTTTCTTTAGTTAGCATGGTTAATAACTGAATGCGCAGAACAGGCAGCAAATAGCTACATACTCCACTCTGTGAAGGAACACATTGGCGTGTGCCTCACTGAACTAACCTCTTGTTTCACTTAGGAAGCACGGTTAAAAACGGAATGCGCAGAACTAGCAGCAAAGAGCCGTACCCTTTACTCTGTGAAACAACACAGTGGCGAGTGCCTCACTGAACTAACGTCTTGTTTCATTTGGTAGCACAGTTAAAACCTGAATTCGCAGAACTAGCAGCAAAGAGCCATACGCTTTACTCTGTGAAACAACACAGTGGCGAGTGCCTCAATGAACTAACCTCTTGTTTCACTTAGGTAGCACGGTTAGAAATTGAAGGCGCAGAACTAGCAGCAAATATTCATATGCTTTACTCTGTGAACTAAAACAATGTCGAGTGCCTCATTGAACTAACCTCTTGTTTCATTTAGGTAGCAGGGTTAAGAACTGAATGCGCAGAACAGGGAGCAACGTGCTATACACTCCACTCTGTGAAGCAACACTGCGGCGAGTGCCTCACTGAACTAACCTCTTGTTTCAATAAGTATCAATGCTAGGAACTGAATGCGCAGAACGGGCAGCATGGTGCTATACACTCCACTCTCTGAACCAACACTGTGGCGAGTGCCTCACTGAACTAACCTCTTGTTTCAATAAGGTAGCACGGTTAAAACCTGAATGCGCTGAACTAGCAGCAAAGAGCCATACGCTTTACTCTGTGAAACAACACTGTGGCGAGTGCCTCACTGAAGTAACCTCTTGTTTCATTTGGTAGCATTGCTAGGAACTGAATTCGCAGATCAAGCAGCAAGGTGCTATACACTCCACTCTCTGAATCAACAGAGTGGCGAGTGCCTCACTGAACTAACCTCTTGTTTCACTTAGGTAGCTCGGTTTAAAATAGAAAGCGCAGAACTAGCAGCAAAGAGCCATACGCTTTACTCTGTGAAACAACACGGTGACGAGTGCCTCACTGAACTAACCTCTTGTTTCATTTAGGTAGCATGCTAGGAACTGAATGCGCAGAACAAGCCGCAAGGTGCTATACACCCCACTATCGGAATCAACACTGTGGCGGGTTCCTCACTGAACTAAGCTCTTTTTTCCCCTAGATAACACGGTTAAAAACTGAATGCGCTGAACTAGCAACAAAGAGCCATACGCTTTACTCTGTGAAAAAACACGTGGCGAGTGCCTCACTGAACTAAACTCTTGTTTCTTTTAGTTAGAACGGTTAAGAACTGAATGCCCAGAAGAGGCAGCAAGGTGCTATACACTCCACTCTGTGAACCAACACTGTGGCGAATGCCTCACTGAACTAACCTCTTGTTTCATTTAGGTAGCACGGTTAAAACCTGAATGCGCAGAACTAGCAGCGAAGAGCCGTAGGCTTTACTCTGTGAAACAACACAGTGGCGAGTGCCTCACTGAACTAACCTCTTGTTTCATTTAGGTAGCAATGCTAGTAACTGAATGCGCAGAACGGGCAGCAAGGTGCTATACACTACACTCTGTGAACCAACACAGTGGCGAGTGGCTCACTGAACTAACATCTTGTTTCATTTGGTAGCACAGTTAAAACCTGAATTCGCAGAACTAGCAGCAAAGAGCCATACGCTTTACTCTGTGAAACAACACAGTGGCGAGTGCCTCAATGAACTAACCTCTTGTTTCACTTAGGTAGCACGGTTAAAAATTGAAGGCGCAGAACTAGCAGCAAAGAGACATATGCTTTACTCTGTGAACTAAAACAGTGTCGAGTGCCTCATTGAACTAACCTCTTGATTCATTTAGGTAGCAGGGTTAAGAACTGAATGCGCAGAACAGGGAGCAACGTGCTATACACTCCACTCTGTGAAGTAACACTGTCGCGAGTGCCTCACTGAACTAACCTCTTGTTTCATTAGGTACTGAATGTGCAGAACGGGCAGCATGGTGCTGTACACTCCACTCTCTGAACCAACACTGTGGCGAGTGCCTCACTGAACTAACCTCTTGTTTCATTAGGTAGCAATGCTAGGAACTGAATTCGCAGAACAAGCAGCAAGGTGCTATACACTCCACTCTCTGAATCAACACAGTGGCGAGTGCCTCACTGAACTAACCTCTTGTTTCACTTAGGTAGCTCCGTTTAAAAGAGAAAGCGCAGAACTACCAGCAAGGAGCCATACGCTTTACTCTGTGAAACAACACGTGGCGAGTGCCTCACTGAACTAAACTCTTGTTTCTTTTAGGTAGAACTGTTAAGAACTGAATTCGCAGAAGAGGCAGCAAGGTGGTATACACTCCACTCTGTGAACCAACACTGTGGCGAATGCCTCACTGAAGTAACCTCTTGTTTCACTTAGGTAGCACGGTTAGAAATTGAAGGCGCAGAACTAGCAGCAAATATTCATATGCTTTACTCTGTGAACTAAAACAATGTCGAGTGCCTCATTGAACTAACCTCTTGTTTCATTTAGGTAGCAGGGTTAAGAACTGAATGCGCAGAACAGGGAGCAACGTGCTATACACTCCACTCTGTGAAGCAACACTGCGGCGAGTGCCTCACTGAACTAACCTCTTGTTTCAATAAGTATCAATGCTAGGAACTGAATGCGCAGAACGGGCAGCATGGTGCTATACACTCCACTCTCTGAACCAACACTGTGGCGAGTGCCTCACTGAACTAACCTCTTGTTTCAATAAGGTAGCACGGTTAAAACCTGAATGCGCTGAACTAGCAGCAAAGAGCCACACGCTTTACTCTGTGAAACAACACTGTGGCGAGTGCCTCACTGAAGTAACCTCTTGTTTCATTTAGGTAGCACGGTTAAAAACCTGAATGCGCAGAACTAGCAGCAAAGAGCCATATGGTTTACTCTGTGAAACAGCACAGTGGCGAGTGCCTCATTGAACTAATCTCTAGTTTCCTTTAGTTAGCATGGTTAATAACTGAATGCGCAGAACAGGCAGCAAATAGCTACGTACTCCACTCTGTGAAGGAACACATTGGCGTGTGCCTCACTGAACTAACCTCTTGTTTCACTTAGGAAGCACGGTTAAAAACTGAATGCGCAGAACTAGCAGCAAAGAGCCGTACCCTTTATTCTGTGAAACAACACAGTGGCGAGGGCCTCACTGAACTAACGTCTTGTTTCATTTGGTAGCACAGTTAAAACCTGAATTCGCAGAACTAGCAGCAAAGAGCCATACGCTTTACTCTGTGAAACAACACAGTGGCGAGTGCCTCAATGAACTAACCTCTTGTTTCACTTAGGTAGCACGGTTAGAAATTGAAGGCGCAGAACTAGCAGCAAAGAGACATATGCTTTACTCTGTGAACTAAAACAGTGTCGAGTGCCTCATTGAACTAACCTCTTGTTTCATTTAGGTAGCAGGGTTAAGAACTGAGTGCGCAGAACAGGGAGCAACGTGCTATACACTCCACTCTGTGAAGCAACACTGCGGCGAGGCCTCATTGAACTAACCGCTTGTTTCATTTAGGTAGCAGGGTTCGGAACTGAATGCACAAAACAAGAAGTAGAGAGCCCAACACTCCACTCTGTGAAACAACACTGTGGCGAGTGCCTCATTGAACTAACCTCTTGTTTCATTTAGGTAGCAAATTTGGCTAGGAACTGAATTCGCAGAACAAGCAGCAACGTGCTATACACTCCACTCTCTGAATCAACACTGTGGCGAGTGCCTCACTGAACTAACCTCTTGTTTCAATAAGGTAGCACGGTTAAAACCTGAATGCGCTGAACTAGCAGCAAAGAGCCATACGCTTTACTCTGTGAAACAACACTGTGGCGAGTGCCTCACTGAACTAAGCTCTTTTTTCACCTAGATAGCACGGTTAAAAACTGAATGCGCTGAACTAGCAACAAAGATCCATACGCTTTACTCTGTGAAACAACACACTGGTGAGGGCATCAATGAAAAAAACCTCTTGTTTCATTTAGGTAGCACGGTTAAAACCTTAATGCGCTGAACTAGCAGCAAAGAGCCATAAGCTTTACTCTGTGAAACAACACTGTGGCGAGTGCCTCACTGAACTAACCTCTTGTTTCATTTAGGTAGCAATGCTAGGAACTGAATGCGCAGAACAAGCAGCAAGGTGCTATACACTCCAGTCTCTGAATCAACACTGTGGCGAGTGCTTCACTGAACTAACCTCTTGCTTCACTTAGGTAGCTCGGTTAAAAACAGAATGCGCAGAACTAGCAGCAAAGAGCCATACGCTTTACTCTGTGAAACAACACTGTGGCGAGTGCCTCACTGAACTAAGCTCTTTTTTCACCTAGATAGCACGGTTAAAAACTGAATGCGCTGAACTAGCAGCAAAGCGCCATATGCTTTACTCTGTGAAACAGCACAGTGGCGAGTGCCTCACTGAACTAACCTCTTGTTTCATTTAGGTAGAAATGTTAGGAACTGAATGCGCAGAACGGACAGCATGGTGCTATACACTCCAATGTTGAACCAACACTGTGGCGAGTGCCTCACTGAACTAAACTCTTGTTTCCTTTAGTTAGCACGGTTAAGAACTGAATGCACAGGAGAGGCAGCAAGGTGCTATACACTCCACTCGGTGAACCAACACTGTGGCCAATGCCTCACTGAACTAACCTCTTGTTTCATTTAGGTAGCACGGTTAAAACCTGAATGCGCAGAACCAGCAGCAAATTGCTACTCCACTCTGTGAAGGAACACTTTGGCGAGTGCCTCACTGAACTAACCTCTTGTTTCACTTAGTTAGCACGGTTAAGAACTGAGTGCGCAGAACAGGCAGCAAATAGCTACATACTCCACTCTGTGAAGGAACACTTTGGCGTGTGCCTCACTGAACTAACCTCTTGTTTCACTTAGGAAGCACGGTTTAAAAACGGAATGCGCAGAACTAGCAGCAAAGAGCCGTACCCTTTACTCTGTGAAACAACACAGTGGCGAGTGCCTCACTGAACTAACGTCTTGTTTCACTTAGGTAGCTCGCTTAAAAACTGATGCGCAGAACTAGCAGCAAAGAGCCGTACCCTTTACTCTGTGAAACACACAGTGGCGAGTGCCTCACTGAACTAACGTCTTGTTTCATTTGGTAGCACGGTTAAAACCTGAATTCGCAGAACTAGCAGCAAAGAGCCATACGCTTTACTCTGTGAAACAACACAGTGGCGAGTGCCTTAATGAACTAACCTCTTGTTTCACTTAGGTAGCACGGTTAAAATTGAAGGCGCAGAACTAGCAGCAAAGAGACATATGCTTTACTCTGTGAACTAAAACAGTGTCGAGTGCCTCATTGAACTAAACTCTTGTTTCATTTAGGTAGCAGGGTTAAGAACTGAATGCGCAGAACAGGGAGCAACGTGCTATACACTCCACTCTGTGAAGCAACACTGCGGCGAGTGCCTCACTGAATTAACCTCTTGTTTCAATAAGTATCAATGCTAGGAACTGAATGCACAGAATGGGCAGCATGGTGCTATACACTCCACTCTCTGAACCAACACTGTGGCGAGTGCCTCACTGAACTAACCTCTTGTTTCAATAAGGTAGCACGGTTAAAACCTGAATGCGCAGAACTAGCAGCGAACGAGCCGTAGGCTTTACTCTGTGAAACAACACAGTGGCGAGTGCCTCACTGAACTAACCTCTTGTTTCATTTAGGTAGCAATGCTAGTAACTGAATGCGCAGAACGGGCAGCAAGGTGCTATACACTACACTCTGTGAACCAACACAGTGGCGAGTGGCTCACTGAACTAACGTCTTGTTTCATTGGTAGCACAGTTAAAACCTGAATTCGCAGAACTAGCAGCAAGAGCCATACGCTTTACTCTGTGAACCAACACAGTGGCGAGTGCCTCAATGAACTAACCTCTTGTTTCACCTTAGGTAGCACGTTAAAAATTGAAGGCGCAGAAACTAGCAGCAAAGAGACATATGCTTTACTCTGTGAACTAAAACAGTGTCGAGTGCCTCATTGAACTAACCTCTTGATTCATTTAGGTAGCAGGGTTAAGAACTGAATGCGCAGAACAGGGGAGCAACGTGCCTATACACTCCACTCTGTGAAGTAACACTGTCGCGAGTGCCTCACTGAACTAACCTCTTGTTTCATTAGGTACTGAATGTGCAGAACGGGCAGCATGGTGCCTGTACACTCCACTCTCTGAACCAACACTGTGGCGAGTGCCTCACTGAACTAACCTCTTGTTTCATTAGGTAGCAATGCTAGGAACTGAATTCGCAGAACAAGCAGCAAGGTGCTATACACTCCACTCTCTGAATCAACACAGTGGCGAGTGCCCTCACTGAACTAACCTCTTGTTTCACTTAGGTAGCTCCGTTTAAAAGAGAAAGCGCAGAACTACCAGCAAGGAGCCATACGCTTTACTCTGTGAAACAAACACGTGGCGAGTGCCTCACTGAACTAAACTCTTGTTTCTTTTAGGTAGAACTGTTAAGAACTGAATTCGCAGAAGAGGCAGCAAGGTGGTATACACTCCACTCTGTGAACCAACACTGTGGCGAATGCCTCACTGAAGTAACCTCTTGTTTCATTTAGGTAGCACGGTTAAAACCTGAATGCGCAGAACTAGCAGCAAAGAGCCATATGGTTTACTCTGTGAAACAGCACAGTGGCGAGTGCCTCATTGAACTAATCTCTAGTTTCTTTTAGTTAGCATGGTTAATAACTGAATGCGCAGAACAGGCAGCAAATAGCTACGTACTCCACTCTGAGAAGGAACACATTGGCGTGTGCCTCACTGAACTAACCTCTTGTTTCACTTAGGAAGCACGGTTAAAAACTGAATGCGCAGAACTAGCAGCAAAGAGCCGTACCCTTTATTCTGTGAACAACACAGTGGCGAGGGCCTCACTGAACTAACGTCTTGTTTCATTTGGTAGCACAGTTAAAACCTGAATTCGCAGAACTAGCAGCAAAGAGCCATTACGCTTTACTCTGTGAAACAACACAGTGGCGAGTGCCTCAATGAACTAACCTCTTGTTTCACTTAGGTAGCACGGTTAGAAATTGAAGGCGCAGAACTAGCAGCAAAGAGACATATGCTTTACTCTGTGAACTAAAACAGTGTCGAGTGCCTCATTGAACTAACCTCTTGTTTCATTTAGGTAGCAGGGTCAGAACTGAGTGCGCAGAGAACAGGGAGCAACGTGCTATAACACTCCACTCTGTGAGCAACACTGGCGCGAGGGCCTCATTGAACTAACCGCTTGTTTCATTTAGGTAGCAGGGTTCGGAACTGAATGCACAAAACAAGAAGTAGAGAGCCCAACACTCCACTCTGTGAAACAACACTGTGGCGGACGTGCCCTCCATTGAACTAACCTCTTGTTTCATTTAGGTAGCAAATTTGGCTAGGAACTGAATTCGCAGAACAAGCAGCAACGTGCTATACACTCCACTCTCTGAAATCAACACTGTGGCGAGAGCCTCACTGAACTAACCTCTTGTTTTCAATAAAGGTAGCACGGTTAAAACCTGAATGCGCTGAACTAGCAGCAAAGAGCCATACGCTTTACACTGTGAAACAACACTGTGGCGAGTGCCTCACTGAACTAAGCTCTTTTTTCACCCTAGATAGCACGGTTTAAAAACTGAATGCGCTGAACTAGCAACAAAGATCCATACGCTTTACTCTGTGAAACAACACACCTGGTGAGTGGATCAATGAAAAAAACCTCTTGTTTCATTTAGGTAGCACGGTTAAAACTAATGCGCTGAACTAGCAGCAAAGAGCCATAAGCTTTACTCTGTGAAACACACTGTGGCGAGTGCCTCAACTGAACTAACCTCTTGTTTCATTTAGGTAGCAATGCTAGGAACTGAATGCGCAGAAAGCAGCAAGGTGCTACACTCAGTCTCTGAAATCAACACTGTGGCGAGTGCTTCACTGAACTAACCTCTTGCTTCATTTAGGTAGCTCGGTTAAAAACAGAATGCGAGAACTAGCAGCAAAGAGCCATACGCTTACTCTGTGAACAACACTGTGGCGAGTGCTCACTGAACTAAGCTCTTTTTTCACTAGGTAGCACGGTTTAAAAACTGAATGCGCTGAACTAGCAGCAAAGAGCCATATGCTTTACTCTGTGAAACAGCACAGTGGCGAGTGCCTCACTGAACTAA
>JAINVK010000532.1:0-43093 GCA_030068075.1 Paguma larvata | reverse complement strand
GGCCCAGGAGGGAGAACATGGGGCTCCCTTCCCCGGCAGAGTCTGGAGGACCAGTCCCGCAGTTTGGGAAGGATTAGATGCGGGACCAGCTCGGATCTGGTGGGGATGTTAGGGAGGTCGTCTAGGGACTGACACCAGAAGGCGCTTGAAAGGCAAGAGAGGTCCATTAGCGGGGCTGGAGAAGCGGCTCAGGGCAAGGAAATAGCACAGAAAGGTCATGAAGAAATAAAGGAGTCCAGAAACCATGTGCCTGTGGTGTGTGTGCTTCTGGTGTGTGTGCCTGATGTATGGGTGTGTTCCGCGTGTGTGGTGTATGTGTGTGTGGTATGTCACAAATGTGTTTGTGCGGTGGGTTGCGCGTGCTTGTGTGGTGTGTGAGCCTCTGGAAGGACGTGCCTGCACAGTGTCTCCGTGCGGGCCACCCACACGTGCCCTGGGCACGTGGTTTTTGGGTCTGCAGATCCCTCACTGCTCCCGGACTCAGGGAGGGAAACAGAATGTGAGATGGGCCAAATGGGTGGGGGCCTTTGGACAATCTCCTGCAATTGAAAGTTGAGACCACTGAGCCGGGAGAGTTCCCTCAGGGGACGCATGACCCCTCACCCCCGCCTCTTCCTCCACCTCGGCCTTGGTTGGACTTCCGAGGGAGGGGGCAGGCTAGGGCGGTGGTGTCTGACCTGACCTGGACGGAGTGTGCCAGCCTGGGCTCCCCAGGGGGTGTATCATCACGGGGAACTTTTAGATCCACATCCTGCCTGAAGCAGGAAGTTGAGGGCCAGGACCCATCGCGGGTTCAATGAAAGGCCACCTTGGGAGGTGTTGCGGTCTCAGCTGAGGGCCACGTAGGTTGCCTGCAGCACCCCTAGGCTCTTTGCCCACCCTTCCCGCCAGTTGGCTGCGGCATCCTCCGATGGAGGGGAGCGGCCCCGGCTTTATGAGGCGCGCTGGACTCCATTGCTGCCATAGCAATGGGTTTTGTTGCTCCTCAGTTAGGCCCAAGCCTGCGGCTTTCTATCCTGCAGGGAATGTGGCCAGGAAGGTAGAGGAGCGGTATCTGTTTCCCGTGGAGGTAGGTGTCTCCTGCTTCTCCTTGACTGGAGAGCTCGGAAGGATAAACTCTGCGAATCCCAAGCAGGACACAGTACAAAACAGTGATTCGGGGCGCTGTCAGGACCGGTGTCGGGGTTCAGAATGTCACGTTGGCCAGGCTGTGATAGGAACAAGCAGGTGTGCCCAGGGCGCCCTGTTCCAGGGAGCTTGGTGTGGTGTGGCGTGGCTACGTCCATCCTTCCGACGGCCCCGGCAGGCGCAAGGGTCGGAGGTGTCCACAGCCAAACGGGCCAGTGAGGCTGCATCCGCACAGAGCTCCCTCGAGTCGGCCATGCTCGTGGTGGTACGTGCAGGTGACGTTGGCCTTGTGGGAGAAGGGCGGCACAAACACATCTCACCAAAACAGGTACTGAACCCTTATGGATGACGGAACACGAACGTCAGGAACCGAGCTTGGGCTAAGAGGGGACCCAGGCCCCACCAACTGGTCCCAGAAGGGAGACCTTGGGGATCCCTTCCCTCAGCCAGCTGTCTGGAGGTACAGTCCCCTCAGTTTTGGAAGGAGTAGACGCGAGCCCAGCTAGGATCTGGTGGGGGTGTTAGGGAGGTCGTCTAGGGACTGACACCAGCAGGGGCTTGAAAGGCAAAGGAGGACCATTAGCGGGGTGTGGAGAGGTGGCTCAGGCAAGGAAATAGCACAGAAAGGCCATGAAGGAGAAAGGAGTCCAGAAACGCTGTGTGCCTGTGGTGTGGGTGTGTTGGGCGTGTGTGGAGTATGTGTGTGTGGTATGTCACAAATGTGTTCTGTGTGGTGGGTTGCGTGTGCATGTGTGGTGTGTGAGCGTGTGGATGGACGTGTCCGCACAGGTGTCTCGTGCCTCCCCCGGCCCCCTCACGTGCCCTGGGCAAATGGATTCGAGGGCAGCACATCCCTCACTGCCCCACGACTCAGGAGGGGAATAGGATGTGTTATGGCCAAATGGGGGCCTTGGAAAGCTCCTGCACTTGATAGTTGAGATCCTGAGCGGGGAGAGGTCTCTCAGGGCCACATGCAACTCACCCCAGACACTTCCTCCACCTCGGCCTTGGTGGGTCTTCCGAGGGAGGGGTCAAGCTCAGGGCAGTGTTGTCCGACCGGACCTGGAGGGAGCATGCCAGCCTCGGCTCCCAGTGGAGCATCATCAAGGGGAACTTTGGGATCCACATCCTGCGTTTAGCTGGAAGTTGAGGGCCAGGACCTACCGCGGGTTCAAAGAAAGGCCACCTTGGTAGGTGTTGTGGTCAAACCTGAGGTCCACGTAGGTGGCCTGCAGCACCCCTAGTCTCTTTGCCCACACTGCCCGCAAGTTGGCTGCGGGGGCCCCCGGGTGGAGGGGGCGGCCCCGGCTTTATGAACCGCGCTGGACTCCATTGCTGCCATAGCAACTGGTTTTGTTGCTCCTAAGTTAGGCCCGAGTCTGCCGCTTTCTATCCCGTCTGGAGTGTGACCAGGAAGATAGTGGAGCAGTTTCTGTCTCCCGGGGAGGTAGGTGTCTCTTTCTTCACCTGTGACTGGAGAACTCCGAAACAAAACCTCTGCACATCCCAAGCAGGACACAGCGCAAAACAGAGATCCGGAGGACTGTCAGGATCGATTTCGGGGTTCAGAGGGTCACGTTTGCCAGGCTGTGATAGGAACAGGCAGGTGCGCCCACCGCGCACTGTCCCAGGGAGCTTGGCGTGGTGTGGCGTGGCGGCTTCCATCATTCCGACGGCCCCGGCAGGCGGCAGGGTCTGCGGTGTCTACAGCCACACCGGACCAGTGCGGCAGCCTCCGCGCAGAGCTCCCTCGAGGCGGCCATGTTCGTGGTGGGCACGTGGAGGTGACGTTGGCCTTGTGGGAGCAGAGGGGGACCGACACATCTCACCAAAACAGGGACTGAACCCTTAGGGATGACAGAATACGAACGTCAGGAAAAGAGCTTGGGCTGAGAGGGGACCCAGGCCCCACCAAGTGGGCCAGGAGGGAGACCATGTGGCTCCCTTCCCTCGGCCTGAGTCTGGAGGACCAGTCCCGGCAGTTTTGAAGGAGTAGACGCGGGCCCAGCTCAGATCTGGTGGTGGTGTTAGGGAGGTCGTCTAGGGACTGACACCAGCAGGGGCTTGAAAGGCAAGAGAGGACCATTAAGGGGGGTGGATTGGCGGCTCAGGGCAAGGAAATAGCACAGAAAGGTCATGAAGGAGAAAGGAGTCCAGAAACCCTGTGTGCCTGTGTTGTCGGTGTGTTGCACTTGTGTGACGTATGTGTGTGTGGTATGTCAAAAAATTTGTTCTGTGCGGTGGGTTGCGTGTGCATGTGTGGTGTCTGAGCATGTGGAAGGACGTGTCCGCACTGGTGTCTCGTGTGGGCCACCCACACGTGCCCTGGGCTTGTGGTTTTTGTGGCCCCAGATCCCTCACTGCTCCCGGACTCAGGAGGGGAACAGGATGTGAGATGGCCAAATGGGAGACTTGGAAATCTATTACACTTGATAGTTGAGACCCTGAGCCGGGAGAGTTCCCTCAGGGCCACATGAACTTCACCCCCGCATCTTCCTCCAACTCGGCCTTGGTTGGACCTCCAATGGAGGGGGCAGGCTAGGTCGGTGGTGTCTGACCTGAACCGGAGGGAGTGTGCCACCCTGGGCTCCCAGTGGTTGTATCATCTCGGGGAGCTTTTGGACCCACATCCTGCCTGAAGCAGGAATTTGAGGACCAGGACCCACCGAGGGTTCATGAAAGGCCACCTTGGGAGGTGTTGTGGTCAAAGCTGAGGGCCACCTAGATTGCCTGCAGCACCCCTAGGCTCTTTGCCCACCCTGCCCGCCAGTTGGCTGCGGCATCCTCCAGGTGGAGGGGAGCGGCCCCGGCTTTATGAGGCGCGCTGGACTCCATTGCTGCCATAGCAAAGGATTTGTTGCTCCTCAGTTGGGCCCAAGCCTGCGGCTTTCTATCCTGAAGGGAGTGTGGCCAGGAAGGTAGAGGAGCGGTATCTGTTTCCCGTGGAGGTAGGTGTCTCCTGCTTCTCCTGTGACTGGAGAGCTCGGAAGGATAAGCTCTGCGAATCCCAAGCTGGACAAAGAACAAAAGAGTGATTCGGGGCGCTGTGAGGACCGGTGTCGGGGTTCAGAAGGTCACGTTTGTCAGGCTGTGATAGGAACAAGCAGGTGCGCCCAGGGCGCCCTGTTCCAGGGAGCTTGGCGTGGTGTGGCGTGGCGACGTCCATCCTTCCGAAGGCGCCCGCAAGCATCAGGGTCGGGGGTGTCCAGAGTCACACTGTGCCAGTGCGGAAGCCTACGCACAGAGCTCCCTCGAGTCGGCCATGCTCGTGGTGGGGACGTGGAGGTGACGTTGGCCTTGTGGGAGCAGCGCGGGACCAACACATCTCACCAAAACAGGGACTGAACCCTTATGGATGACGGAACACGAATGTCAGGAACCGAGCTTGGGCTGAGAGGGGACCCAGGCCCCACCAAGTGGGCCCAGGAGGGAGACCATGGGGCCCTTCCCTCAGCCAGAGTCTGGAGGACCAGTCCCGGTAGTTTGGGAAGGAGTAGACGCGGGCCCAGCTCGGATCTGGCGGGGGTGTTAGGGAGGTCGTCTAGGGTCTGACACCAGCAGGGACTTGAAAGGCAAGGGAGGGCCATTAGCGGGGGTTGGAGAGTCGGCTCAGCGCAAGGAAATATCACAGAAATGAAATGAAGGAGAAAGGACTCCAGAAAACCTGTGTGCCTGTGGTGTGGGTGTGTTGGGCGTGTGTGGCGTATGTGTGTGTGGTATGTCACAAATATGTTCTGTGCGGTGGGTTGCGTGTGCATGTGTGATGTGTGAGCGTGTGGAAGGACGTGTCCGCACAGGTGTCTCGTGCGGGACACCCACACGTGCCCTGGGCACGTGGTTTTTGGGGCAGCAGATCCCTCACTGCCCCCCGAATCAGGAGGGGAATAGACTGACACCAGCAGAGTCTTGAAGGCAACAGAGGGCCATTAGCGGTGTGTGGAGAGATGGCTCCAGGCCAACGAAATAGCACAGAAAGTTTATGAAGGAGAAAGGGTCCGGAAATCCTGTGTGCCTGTGGTGTGTGTGTTTGTGGAGTCTGTGACTGTGGTGTGGGTGTGTTGGGCCTGTGTGGTGTATGTGTGTGTGGTATGTCTCAAATATGTTCTGTGTGGTGGGTTGCGAGTGCATATGTGGTGTGTGAGCGTGTGGATGGACGTGTCCGCACAGGTGTCTCGTGCGAGCCACCCACACGTGCCCTGGGCACGTGGTTTTTGGGGCATCAGATCCCTCACTGCTTCCGGTCTCAGGAGGGGAACAGGATGTGAGATGGCCAAATGGGGGTCTTAGAAAACTCCTGCACTTGATAGTTGAGACCCTGAGTGGGGAGAGGCCCCTCAGGGCCACATGCCCCTCACCCCTGCCTCTTCCTCCACCTCGGCCTTGGTAGGATCTCCGAGGGAGGGGGCCGGCTCAGGGCGTTGGTGTCCGACCTGACCTAGAGGGAGCGTGCCAGCCTGGGCTCCCAGAGGGTGTATCATCACGGGGAACTTTGGGATGGACATCCTGCGTGAAGCAGGAAGTTGAGGGCCAAACCACCGCGGGTTCACTGAAAGGCCACGTTGGGAGGTGTTTCGGTAAAAGCTGAGGGCCACGTAGGTGGCCTGCAGCACCCATAGGCTCTTTGACCACCCTGCCTGCCAGTTGGCTGCAGGGTTCCCCGGGTGGGGCGGGAGGCGGTCCCGGCTTTATGAAGCCCGCTGGACTCCATTGCTGCCATAGTAACGTTTTGTTGCTCCTCAGTTAGGCCCAAGCCTGCGGCTTTCTATCCTGCCTGGAGTGTGACCAGGAATGTAGTGGAACGGTTTCTGTCTCCTGTGGGATACGTGTGTTCTTCTTCTCCTGTGACCGGAGAATTCGGAAGTGTGACCTATGCGCATCTCAAGCAGGACACAGAACAAAACAGACATTCGGGGCACTGTCAGGACCGGTGTCGGGGTTCAGAAGGTCACGTTTGCCAGGCTCTGATAGGAACAGGGAGATGCGCCCAGGGCTTTCTGTTCCAGGGAGCTTGGCGTCGTGTGGCGTGGTGGCTTCCATCATACTGACGGCTCCGGCAGGCGACAGGGTCTGCGATGTCCACAGCCACACCGGACCAGTGCGGCAGCCTCAGAGCACAGCTCCATCCAGTCGGCCATGCTCGTGGAGAGGACGTGGAGTTGACGTTGGCCTTTTAGGCGCAGCGCGGCACCAACACATCTCACCAAAACATGGACTGAACCCTTGGGGCTGACGGAACCCGAACGTCAGGAACCGAGCTTGGGCTGAGAGGGGACCCAGGCCCCACCAAGTGGGCCCAGGAGGGAGACCATGGGGCTCCCTTCCCTCGGCCTGAGTGTGGAGGAACAGTCCCGGCAGTATACGCGGGCCCAGCTCGGATCTGGTGGGTGTGTTAGGGAGGTCGTCTAGGGACTGACACCAGGAGGGTCTTGAAAGGCCACAGAAGGCCATTACCGGTGCGTGGAGAGGAGGCTCCAGGCCAACGAAATAGCACAGAAAGGTTATGAAGGAGAAAGGATTCCGGAAAACCTGTGTGCCTGTGGTATGTGTGCTTGTGGTTTGTGTGCCTGCAGTGTGGGTGTGTTGCGCGCGTGTGGTGTATGTGTGTGTGGCATGTCACAACTGTGTTCTGTGTGTTGGGTTGCATGTGAAAGTGTGGTGTGTGAGCGTGTGGATGAACGTGCCCGCACAGGTGTCTCGTGCGGGCCACCCACACGTACCCTGGGCACGTGGTTATTGGGGCAGCAGATCCCTCAATGCTCCCGGACTCAGGAGGGGAACAGGATGTGTGATGGCCAAATGGGGGCCTTGGAAAGCTCCTGCACTTGATAGTTGAGACCCTGAGCGGGGAGAGGCCCATCAGGGCCACATGCCTCTCTCCCTCGCCTCTTCCTCCACTTCAGCCTTGGTTGGACCTCCAAGGGAGGGGACAGGCTCATTGCAGTGGTGTCCGACCTGACCTGGAGGGAGCTTGCCAGCCTGGGCTCCCAGGGGGTGCATCATCACGGGGAACTTTGGGATCGACATCCTGCGTGAAGCAGGAAGTTGAGGGCCAGGACCCACCGCGGGTTCACTGAAAGGCCACCTTGGGAGTTGTTACGGTCAAAGCGGAGGGCCACGTTGGTGGCCTGCAGCACCCATAGGCTCTTTGACCACCCTGCAAGCCAGTTGCCTGCGGAGGCCCCCGGGTGGGGCGGGATGCGGCACCGGCTTTATGAGGCAGGTTGGACTCCATTGTTGCCATAGCAACGTATTGTTGCTCCTCAGTTAGACCCAAGCCTACGGCTTTCTTTCCTTCCTGGAGTGTGACCTGGAATGTAGTGAGCGGTTTCTCTCTCCGGTGGGATAGGTGTCTCCTTCTTCTCCTGTGACCAGAGAACTCTGAATCGTAAACTCTGCGCATCCCAAGCAGGACACAGAAAAAAACAGAGATTCGGGGCGCTGTCAGGAGCGGTGTCGGGGTTCAGAAGGTCACGTTTGCCAGTCTGAGATAGGAACAGAGGTGCCCCCAGGGCGCCCTGTTCCAGGGAGCTTGGCGTCGTGTGGCGTGGCAACGTCCATCCTTCCGAGAGCCCCGGCAGGCGGCAGGGACGGCGGTGTCCACAGCCACAGTGGGCCAGTATGGGAGCCTCCGCGCAGAGCTCCCTCGAGTCGCACATGCTCGTGGTGGGGAGGTAGAGGTGACGTTGGCCTTGTGGGAGCAGCGCGGGATCAACACATCTCACCAAAACAGGGACTGAACCCTTAGGGATGAAGGAACACGAACGTCAGGAACCGAGCTTGGGCTGAGAGGGGACCCAGGCCGCACCAAGTGGGCCCAGAAGGGAGTGGTCTCTCTTCCCTCGGCCTGAGTCTGGAGGACCAGTCTCGGCAGTTTGGGAAGGAGAAGACGCGGGCCCAGCTCGGATCTGTGGGGGATTAGGGAGGTCGACTAGAGACTGTCACCAGCATGGTCTTCAAAGGCAAGAGAGGGCCATTAGCGGGGGTGGAGAGGCGGCTCCAGGCCAACGAAATAGCACAGAAAGGTCATGAAGGATAAAGGAGTCCAGAAACCCTGTGTGACTGTGCTGTGGGTGTGTTGGGCGTGTGTGGCATATGTGTGTGTGGTATGTCACAAATGTGTTCTGTGCGGTGGGTTGCGTGTGCATGTGTGGTGTGTGAGCGTCTGGATGGACATGTCCGCACAGGTGTCTCGTGCCGACCCCCGGCCCCCACACGTGCCCTGGGCACGTGGATTCGGGGGCAGCAGATCCCTCACTGCCCCCCGACTCAGGAGGGGAACAGGATGTGAGATGACCAGATGGAGGCCTTGGAAAGCTCCTGCACTTGATAGTTGAGTTACTGAGCGAGGAGTGGCCTCTCAGGGCCACATGAACCTCACCCCCGACTCTTCCTCCAACTTGGCCTTGGTGGGACCTCCTAGGGAGAGGGCAGGCTCAGGGCGGTGTTTTCCGACCAGACCTGGAGGTAGCGTGCCATCCTCGGCTCCCAGTGGGTGCATCATGTCGGGGAATTTTGGGATCGACATCCTGCGTGAAGCAGGAAGTTGAGGGCCAGGACGTACCGCGGGTTAAAAGAAAGGCCACCTAGGTAGGTGTTGCGGTCAAAGCTGAGGGCCACGTAGGTAGCCTGCAGCACCCCTAGGCTCTTTGCCCACCCTGCCTGACAGTGAGCTGCGGGGGACTCCGGTTGGAGGGGGGCGGCCCCAGCTTTATGAGGCAGGCTGGACTCCATTGCAGCCATAGCAAATGGTTTTGTTGCTCCTCAGTTAGGCCCCTGCCTGCGGCTTTCTATCCTGTCTGGAGTGTGACGAGGATGGTAGTGGAGCGGTTTCTGTCTCCCGTGGAGTTAGGTGTCTCTTTATTCTCCTGTGACAAGAGAATTCGGAAGCATAACCTCTGCGCATCCCAGCTGGACACAGAGCAAAACAGAGATTCGGAGTACTGTCAGGATCTGTATCGGGGTTCTGAAAGTCACGTTTGCCAGGCTGTGATATGAACAAGAAGGTGCGCCCAGGGCGACCTGTTCCAGGGAGCTTGGCGTGGTGTGGCGTGGCGGCTTCCTTCATTCCGACGGCCGGGGTAGGCGGCAGGGTCTGCGGTGTCCAAAGCCACACTGGACCAGTGCCGCAGCCTCCGCGCAGATCTCTTCCGAGTCGGCCGTGTTCGTGGTGGGGACGTGGAGGTGCCGTTTGCTTTGTGGGAGTAGCACGGAACTAACACATCTCACCAAAACAGGGACTGAACCCTTAGGGATGATGGTACACAAGCGTCAGAAACCAAGCTTGGTTGAGAGGGGACCCAGGCCCCACCAAGTGGGCCCAGGAGGGAGACCATGGGGCTCCCTTCCCTCGGCCTGTGTCTGGAGGACCAGTCCCGGCAGTTTGGGAAGGAGTGGACGCGGGCCCAGCTCGGATCTGGTTGGGGTGTTAGGAAGGTCGTCTAGAGACTGTCACCAGCAGGGTCTTGAAAGGCAAGAGAGGGCCATTAGCGGTGGGTGGAGAGGAGGCTCCAGGCCAACGAAAGAGCACAGAAAGGTTATGAAGGAGAAAGGAATCCGGAAAACCAGCGTGCCTGTGGTGTGTGTGCTTGTGGTTTGTGTGCCTGTGGTGTGGGTGTGATGCGCGTGTGTGGTGTATGTGTGTGGTATGTCACAAATGTGTTCTGTGTGGTGGGTTGCGAGTGCATGTGGGGTGTGTGAGCCTGTGGATGGACGTGTCCGTACAGGTGTCTCGTGCAGGCCACCCACACATGCCCTGGGCACGTGGTTTTTGGGGCAGTAGATCCCTCACTGCTCCCGGACTCAGGAGGGGAACAGGATGTGAGATGGCCAAATGGGGGCCTTGGAAAGCTCCTGCACTTGATAGTTGAGACCCTGAGATGGGAGAGGCCCCTCAGGTCCACATGCCCCTCACCCAGCCTCTTCCTCCACCTCGGCCTTGGTGGGATCTCTGAGGGAAGGGCAGGCTCAGGGCGTTGGTGTCCGACCTGACCGGGAGGGAGCATGCCAGTCCGGACTCCCAGGGGGTGGATAATCACGGGGCACTTTGGGATCGACATCCTGCGTGAGGGCCAGGACCCACCGCGGGTTCAATGAAAGTCCACCTTGGGAGGTTTTGTGGTCAAAGCTGAGGGCCACGTCAGTGGCCTACAGCATCCTTAGGCTATTTGCCCACCCTGCCTGCCAGTTGACTGCTGGGGCTCCCGGGTGGGGCGGGGTGCGGCCCCGGCTTTATGAGGCAGGCTGGAATCCATTGCTGACATTGCAACGGTTTTGTTGCTCCTCAGTTAGGCCCAAGCCTGCGGCTTTTACTTCCTGGAGTGTTAAGAGGAATGTAGTGAGCGGTTTCTCTCTCCCGTGGGGCACGTGTCTCCTTCTCCTGTGACCAGAGAGATCGGAATCACAAAATATGCGCATCCCAAGCAGGAAACAGAACAAAACGGAGATTCGTGGCACTGTCAGGACCGGTGTCGGGGTTCCGAAGGTCACGTTTGCCAGGCTATGATAGGAACACGGAGGTGCGCCCAGCGCGCCCTGTTCCAGGGAGCCTGGCGTCGTGTGGCGTGGCAGATTTCATCATACCCACGGCCCTGGCCACCAGCAGGGTCGGCGGTGTCCACAGCCACATCGGGCCAGTGCGGCAGCCTCCGCGCAGAGCTCCCTCGAGTCGGCAATGTTCGTGGTGGGGACGTGGAGATGACGGTGGCCTTGTGGGAGCAGCGCGAGACCAACACATCTCACCAAAACATGGAATGAACCCTTAGGGATGACGGAACACGAACGTCAGGCACCAAGCTTGGGCTGAGAGGGGACCCAGGCCGCACCAAGAGGGCCCAGAAGGGAGTAGTCTCCCTTCCCTCGGCCAGAGTCTTGAAGACCAGTCCCGGCAGTTTTGGGAAGGAGTAGACGCCGGCCCAGCTCGGATCTGGTGGGGGTTTTAGGGAGGTCGTCTAGAGACTGACACCAGCAAGGTCTTGAAAGGCAAGAGAGGGCCATTAGCTGTGGGTGGAGAGGCGGCTCCAGGCAAACGAAATAGCGCAGAAAGGCCATGAAGGAGAAAGGGGTCCAGAAACCCTATGTGCCTGTGGTGTGGGTGTGTAGGGCGTGTGGCGTATGTGTCCGTGGTATGTCACAAATGTGTTCTGTGCGGTGGGTTGCGGGTGCTTGTGTCTTTTGTGAGCGTCTGGATGGATATGTCCGCACAGGTGTCTCGTGCCGTCCCTCTTCCCCCTTACGTGTCCTGGGCACATGGATTCGGGGCAGCAGATCCCTCACTACCCCCCGACTCAGGAGGGTTACAGGATGTGAGATGGCCAAATGAGGGCCTTGGAAAGTTCCTGCACTTGATAGTTGAGACCCTGAGCGGGGAGAGGCCCCTCAGGGCCACATGCCCCTCACTCCCGCCATTTCCCCCACCTCGGCCTTGGTGGGATCTCCGAGGGAGGGGGCAGGCTCAGGGCGGTGGTGTCCGACCTAACCTGGAGGGAGCGTGCCAGCCTGGGCTCCCACTGGGGGCATCAACACGGGGAAATTTGGGATTGACATCCTTCGTGAAGCATGAAGTTGAGGGCCAGTCCCACCACGGGTTCACTTAAAGGCCACCTTGGGAGGTGTTTCAGTCAAAGCTGAGGGACACGTAGGTGGCCTGCATCACCCTTAGGCTCTTTGCCCACCCTGCCTGCCAGTTGGCTGCGGGGGCCCCCGACTGGGGCGGGGGATGGCCCCGGCTTTATGAGGCAGGCTGGACTCTATTGCTGCCATAGCATCGTTTTGTTGTCCTCTGTTAGGCCCAAGCCTGCGGCTTTCTATACTGCCTGAAGTGTGACCAGGAATGTAGTGGAGCGGTTTCTGTCTCCAGTGTGGTACGTGTCTCCTTCTTGTCCTTTGACCGGAGAACTCGGAAGCGAAACCTCCCCGCATCCCAAGAAGAACACAGAACAAAACAGTGATTCAGGGCGCTGTCAGGACCGGTGTCGGGGTACAGATGGTCACGTTTGCCAGGCTGTGATAGGAACAGAGATGTCCGCCCAGGGCGTCCTGTTCCAGGGAGCTTGGCGTGGTGTGGCGTGGTGACGTCCATCCTTCCGACGGAACAGGGAGGCGGCAGTGACGGCGGTGTCCACAGCCACACCGGGCTAGTGCGGCAGCCTCCGCCCAGAGCTCCCTCGAGTCGCCCATGCTTGTGGTGGGGACGTGGAGGTGACGGTGGCCTTGTGGGAGCAGCGCGGCACCAACACATCTCACCAAAACAGGGACTGAACCCTTAGGGATGACAGAACACGAACGTCAGGAACCGAGCTTGGGCTGAGAGGGGACCCAGGCCCCACCAAGTGGGCCCAACAGGGAGTCCATGGGGCTCCCTTCCCTCGGCCTGAGTCTGGAGGACCAGTCCCGGCAGTTTGAAGGAGTAGACGCGGACCCAGCACGGATCTCGTGGGGGTGTTAGGGAGGTCGTCTAGAGACTGTCACCAGGAGGGTCTTGAAAGGCAAGAGAGGGCCATTAACGGTGGGTGGAGAGGGGGCTCAGTGCAAGGAAATAGCACAGAAAGGTCATGAAGGAGAAAGGAGTCCAGTAACCCTGTGTGCCTTTGGTGTGTGTGCTCCTGGTGTGTGAGCCTGTGGTGTGGGTGTATTGCCCGTGTGTGGTTTATGTGTGTGTGGTATGTCACAAATGTGTTCGGTGTGGTGGGTTGCGTGTGCATGTGTTGTGTGTGAGGGTCTGGATGGACGTGTCCCCACAGGTGTCTAGTGCGGGCCACCCACACGTGCCCTGGGAACGTGGTTTCGTGGGGCAGCATATCTCTCACTGCCCCCCGACTCAGAAGGGGATCAGGATATGTGATGGACAAATTGGGCCTTTGAAATCTCCTGCACTTGATAATTGAGACCCTGAGCGGGGAGAGGCCCTGAGGGCCACATGCCCCTCACCCCCGCCTCTTCCTCCACGTCGGCCGTGGTGGTATCTCCGAGGGAGGGGGCAGGCTCAGGGCGTTGGTGTCCGACCTGACCTGGATGGAGCGTGCCAGCCTGGGCTCCCAGTGGATGCATAATCACGGGGAACTTTGGGATCGACATCCTGCGTGAAGCAGGAAGATGAGGGCCAGGACCTACCGCGGGTTCAATGAAAGGCCACCTTGGGAGGTGTTTCGGTCGAAGCTGAGGGCCACGTAGGTGACCTGCAGCACCCCTAGGCTCTTTGCCCACCCTGTCTGCCAGGTGGCTGCGGGGGGCCCCGGCTGGGGAGGGGGGGCGGCCCCGGGTTTATGAGGCAGGCTGGACTCCATTGCTGCCATAGCAACCTTTTGTTGCTCCTCAGTTAGGCCCAAGCCTGCGGCTTTCTATCCTGCCGGGAGTGTGACCAGGAATGTAGTGGGGCAGTTCCTGTCACCCGTGGGATACGTGTCTCCTTCTTCTCTTGTGACCGGAGAACTCGGAAGCGTAACCACTGCGCATCCCAAGCAGGGCACAGAACAAAACAGAGATTCGGGGCGCTATCAGGACAGCTGTCGAGGTTAAGAAGGTCACGTTTGCCAGGCTGTGAGAGGAACAAGCAGGTGCGCCCAGGGCGCCCTGTTCCAGGGAGCTTGGCGTCGTGTGGCGTGGCAGCTTCCATCATACCTACAGCCCAGCAGGCGGCATGGTCTGCGGTGACCACAGCCACACCAGGCCAGTGCGGCAGCCTCCGCGCAGAGCTCCCACGAATTGGCCATGCTCGTGCTGGGGACGTGGAGGTTACGGCCTTGTGGGAGTAGCATGGCTCGAACACATCTCACCAAAACAGGGACTGAACCCTTAGGGATGACGGAACACGAACGTCAGGAACCGAGCTTGGGCTGAGAGGGGACCCAGGCCCCACCAAGTAGGCCCAGGAAGGACACCATGGGGCTCCCTTCCCTCGGCCTCAGTCTGGAGGACCAGTCCCGACAGTTTGGGAAGGAGTAGACGCAGGCCCAGCTCGGATCTGGTGGGGGTTTTAGGGAGGTCGTCTAGTGACTGTCCCCAGCAGGGAGTTGAAAGGCAACAGAGGGCCATTAGCGGTGGGCGGAGAGACGGCTCCAGACCAAAGTACTAGCACAGAAAGGTTATGAAGGAGAAATGATCCGGAAAACCTGTGTGCCTTTGGCCTGTGTGCTTCTGGTGTGTGAGCCTGTGGTGTGGGTGGGTTGCGCGTGTGTGGTGTATGTGTGTGTGGTATGACACAAAAGTGTTCTGTATGGCAGGTTGCGTGTGCATGTGTGGTGTGTGAGCGTGTGGATGGAAGTGTCCGCACAGGTGTCTCGTGCGGGCCACCCACACGTGTATTGGGCACGTGGATTGTGGGGCAGCATTTCCCTCACTGCCCCCCGACTCAGGAGGGGAATAGGATGTGAGATGGCCAAATGGGGGCCTTGGAAACTTCCTGCACTTGATAGTTGAGACCCTGAGCGGTGAGAGGCACATCAGGGCCACATGCCCCTCTCCCTCACCTCTTCCTCCACCTCGGCCTTGGTGGGACCTCCGAGGGAGGGGCAAGCTCATTGCGGTGGTGTCTGACCTGATCTGGAGGGAGCGTGTCAGGCTGGGATGCCAGTGGGTGCATCATCACTGGGAACTTTAGGATCGACATCCTGCGTGAAGCAGGCAGTTGAGGGCGAGGACCCACTGTTATGCCCAGAACTAGGGGACCCAAGAACCACCAGCAAGCCGAGTCCGATGCAAGAACAAAGAGCCTTTAATCGAGGTAAATCGAGCTCAATCTCCTACCGCACAGACGCAGCAGTGGGTCGAGAGAGACAGAGAGTCTCCCAAGGTGCAATAGTTTTAAAGGAGTAGTGGGAAGGGGGATGGTCGTGGCCCTAGCCGATTGGCTGAGGTCAGGGTCCTGTTCCCTTCCAAGGCGGGAAACAGGTGTCTCTAGCTTTCAAGGCAGGAAACAGGTGTCTCTATTTGGGTGGATCCGGGTGCTCTAAGGATTGGTCCCAGCTGGTCTTGTAAGAAGTGGAATCTGATTAATTGGTCCCGGCTGGTCTATTGAGGGGTGGATCCTAATTGATTTGGTCCTAGTCTTTTGGAATCCCGAGTTGCCCTAACATTCCCCCCTTGTCTTGTGACTTATGGACCCAATCATGGGTCCAGCTGCTTTTCTATCTTGCCCTCTTCTATTACCAGGGATCTGCATTGAGCACGGAGGACCATCAATTAGATGGCCTCCACGTGATCCCTGACAAACTGGACCAGCCTGTTGATGATACAGGGCCTGAGGCTTAGTAACAGAAGTAGGATGACGAGGGGTCTGGTAAGGGACAAGACGAGGGTAGTGGATTAGGGAGACTGTTAGAATGTTTCGGGGGGTGTAAGTATTCTTGACAAGCACCGGCAGTGACAAGCAGGGCTAACAGAGTTACCAACATCAGGGGGGTTGAATGTGCCGTAACCTGAGCTTGAGCAAGTTGCATTAGTCTTGATTGACGATCCATTGAATAACAAAGTCCTTTCAGACAGTGGAGAGGTGAGTGTGATGGACCCAGGTTGCCACGCCGTCTACTTTGAAAGCAGTGAGAGTTGTCAGCACCACGATGTAGGGTCCCTTTCAGCACGGAACGAAGTTCTCGCGGCAGTACCTTTTGATGTAGACTCAGTCTCCTGGCTTGTACTCAGGAGGTGTCGGGGTTGGCCAGAGACAACAGGTAAGTTCTCCAAAACGAAAGGCGTTTTGGCAGCTGCTTGGGAATATTCCTTCAAGTCTCTATCCTGAGGTAGGCTAGCCAGAGTTAATTGGCTCCAATCATCATACTGAAGCTAACAAGAAGTTATCTAGCCTCAATTTCTTACCACAGTCCTGACTCGAAACCCACAGCAATCATCACATTCCTGAGGGTCTGGCATCAGTCTAAATACATCAAAATACATTGTAAACTCTTTAGAGATTTTATTTCCATGATTCTCAAGTATGGCAGCATATGCTGGTTTAATAGGGGAAGATGCTCTGGAGCCACTCTTATTTTTCTATGGCCCGTCTTTTTCAGATTAGGATAAATCTCAAATCAATATAGAGGCCCATTGACGCTATAGCCAGGTGTCCTGGTGACTCTTTCCTGACCGTTGCCTGTCTCAGGTCGCCCCCCACTGTGAGGAGTCTTACCCGTCATTGGCGAACCGGCCCTCCTTCAGAGTCAGACCAGCCATTATGTTCTTGTATTGCAACCTGGCATTTGCTTCCAGGCACCCCCATCCACCGATGAGGGTCCAGGTCTAGGGCACTGCCTTAGGGGCCTGAGTCTTTTCCTTAGGTAGAATTAACAGGGCCAGTATCTCTGGTCTCTAACATCTTCTCCTTATTCTGTTGAAATAGATGTTATGCTGCCGCTTAAAATTCTAAAGATAACAATATTAGAATGGAAACTCCAATATTGATCATCATGGAAAGAAAAAGTGAACAAAGTTAGAAAGATTATTATCCAGACCCCCAGTATTATACTCTTTCTCAGGAATGTTTAGTCTTACTAAAAATGCAAAGGAATAACAAACCCATTTTTAGGTCACATGAGAGCATCACTGATCTGCTAGTAACTTGTAGTAATGCAATTAGAGAAAATACAATCGGAATAAAATATGTAAGAGTAAAGTACAAAAGAACATGAGGCCTGGACACAAGCTAAAACAGAGAAAACGTAGCAAGGGTCAAGGAAATCCCTTGACTCTCAACAAGAGCAGTCGCCTTATCTGTCAGATTCTCCATTTTTCCCCAAGTAGGAATAGCAGCGCTCTGGTTGGAGTGAGTACTGCTTCCACATCTTTAAGGCTCATTGTTATACAAAGAGCATACTCAGCGTCCTGGAGAGTATTATCCTCCATCTCTCCTAGGTAGAGGGCCGTGGAGGCGTCGGAGTGATGTTCCAAAAAAGCGTCTCTACATCTCCCTTTGGGTCATCCTTTAAGGAACCGGAGGAGATGGCAGTGGCTTGGGAAGGCTGGACATAGGGCCGTACCAATCTATCAGAAATCCACAGAAGGGAGTCCATGTCCTGTGGAAATACACAAGTATACACTCGCCCCCATGTTAACACTGCATCCAATTATATCTTTTGAAGGCGGCTGGCGTATAAGCAGGGGCATTGTCCGTTTTGATTGCCCTGGAAATTCCCAAGTAGAAAAAGCATAGACAAAGGTGCTGGATCACATCCTTAAAGGCCTCTCCTGTATGTGCCAAGGCAATAACATGAGAAAAGATCCACACACACATGCACATAGGAGAGTTTACCAAAAGATAGAACATGAGTAACATCCATCTGCCAAAGATCATTAGGCCTCAGGCCTCTAGGGTTCTAATTGACCTTTGCTATAGGCAATTACTAGGTTTGCCCCCTTTGTTAGTAAAGTACCCAGCTGTGCTGAATAAGATGTAGCTATCTTTCTAGGTATAAAGGGCAGATGTAACCACTTAAAGGTGCCTCACATTAAGCCTCATTAAAGGCCTGCAAAACCAAACTGGTCTTAAAGCTTGATCCACAAACCCCTTGCCATAGGGTGGGTCTATTTTTCATGCCCTAAGGCAAAATTTTCCATTGACACCTCTGAGAAGACTGCTTAACGTTCTCAGAAGAAAGGCCAAAGGCAAATCCAGGACAATCTTCCAGATCTAGGAAAACAGGGATAAAATATTTGGAACAGCCACAGAAAAAGGGAGGCTGTCGAGAATATTGCCAACATTTTCCCAGCCTCTGGATCAAAGGAGGAGAAATTTTAATCCTAATCCTGTGTAGTTTTAAAATCTATGTCTTTAACCATAGTCCGTCCTGACCACACATAAAATACCCCTTTTTAAAGATTTTTCCTTCACGAACCCTCTACAACTTGTCTTTGGCATTTAGATTTTGTCCAAAGCCATTTCTTTCCAAATAATCAGTCTGATTTAGAACAATATTACTTTTTACCTTCAGCAAAAGCATATTTCTATTTCTTATATCCTTCTTTCACATCTCCTAATTTCTTCCATACAGAGTTGTTTTCCTTATTTCCCTCAGTCTTACACTCCCCAGAACTTTAACTGCTAGAAACATTAGTCTTCAGTGAAAACTAAGTAGTAACCAATTGTGAACTCTGTTACATCAGAATTTGTTAGATAGCAACCTTATGAATCCATTAAACATAACGTATGTTGTTCAATAGTTCCCATTATCCTTAGAGTTTTGCAACAGCTCCAAAGCACAAATCTACATCCAGTAATTAATGTTTCAGCTTTTTATCATTATATGGTCAATGAATTAGTCTCAAGTTCTCACGCAAGCCAAACTTTCAACACTTTAGGTTACCAAGAACCCTGAAAGCTATCCTAACATTTACCCACGCAAACCACAAGGCAGACAAAGTGAACCATCACTTTCAGGCTTCCTTTTGCTAACAAATTGGAACAAAGATAACATGAGCTTGCTTGACCTTCAGTAAACCTCAGTAGAACAAAGTTTCACATTTAATACTGATAACTTTAGAGACAGATCCATAAAACTCCTATTTATTTGACCGAGGTGGTAGTAAAAGACCAATGGCCAATGTATAGAATCATATGGCTGTTGTAAAACCTAGCTCCTTTAACATTGCGAAGTTTTCACGGAGCAATCAAAGACCCAATAAAGATGAAACCCAAAACTTTGGTTTTCCCTTAGAAAGAGAACAAATCTTTGTTTACATTATCTTATCAGGAGCTGAACAGTCCAAGAAAACTTTGTTTTAAATGGAGAGAAAAGCAGAATTTTAACTTTATGCCAATGTACTTTTGAAATCTCGTTCATAATTTTCTCTTGTGGAAACAGTGAGGACATTTAAAAAGGCGTTTGTTTTTTTGTTTCCTTACAACAATGTAGGGGTGGGGAGCAGAATGGTACCTGAGGCATTGAAGAGGCAGAGACCTAGGCTCCACCCTAGGCTGTTGAAGAAACAGGAAGTGGAGGGAGGGAGGACAGAATGGGCACAGAGGCCTAGAGGCTTGAATGCAGATTAAAGCAGCCTGAAGGCAGCCTGAAGCACACAGGGTGGAGAAAAGAGTTTTACGTGGTCTTAATGTCCATCCTCCAGTTTAATGATTCGGAAGTGGATGGGGTGGCCCTTGCCATCGGTGACCTGAGGCCCCCCTTGTCTGAAAGTATCCAGGACTTTTCGCTGGCTAATTTTCCTCGTGGGATGTGGAGGACTGAATACTGTGCTCCGATGTCGACAAGGAAGTCAACAGGGGTCCCCTCCACTTTAAGAGTTACCCTGGGCTCGGGGAGAGGGTCCGAACCCCGACTCCCCTAGTCACTTAGTTCACCTAACTCTAAGATTTTTACTCGATTAGCCTTGCTTTTCTTCCCAGCCACCCCCCTTGGACATTCTTTCGGCCCAGTGCCCTATCTCCTTGCAGCATGCACACTGATCTTTCTGCAGTCTCTGCTTCCCCCCACCTCTGGTGGTTCCTTTACCTCCTTTTGAGTCATCAGCCAGTTGCCAGAGACGACGGTCTCCTTGCTCAGGATAGTCGGCAATGATAGCTAGTAGTATTCTGACTAAGTCTCCTGTCTGTTTGCTGCTGGCAGCCTCCATGGTGTGAGCCTGCCTATCCTCAGGAGGCTCCCAGTTGTTGTATACGTTTTGGCTCTTACCAGCAAATCCTCCAGACTTTTTTTTCTCCCAGGCTGTATATTTTCTGTAATTTCCTTCTGAGGTCTGCGGCCGATTGATTTACAAAGGCCATGATAGCACCTGCCTTGCTTTCCAGAGCCTCTGGATCCATAGGGGTACAGGCACAGAACACCTCCATGATTCATTCCAAAAAGGCTGTCAGGGACTCATCCTTCCCTTGTTGTATGTTCCCCACCTTGGCCAGATTGGTTGGCTTTCTAGGAGCCATTCGGAGACCCCCCATTAGAGTCTGGCGGTAGACGCGGAGCCTCTCCTTACTGTCTGCCGTATTAAAATCCCACTCGGGCCGAGTTAAGGGGAATGAGTTATCTATCTGTGCCTAGTTGTTGGTGGCATTCCCGTCTGCACCTGGAATTAGTTTTTAGGCCTCATTGAGGATTCTTTTCCTCTCCTTAATCGTGAACAGGACCTGCAAAAGCTGCTGGCAGTCATCCCATATGCGCTGATGGGTAAAAAGAACAGAATCTAACAAATCAATAAGCCCTGCCAGTTTTTCTAAAAACTTTGGATTAGCTTGAGTCCGCCACACAATGCTCCACAAAATGACACACACAAAAACGGACAAACAGATGGCCCCTAGAAACAATCCCGACGGTTTCCCTCGCAAGCAGCCCCTTCAGGCACTTGGCGGAAACCTCTCGACGGCTTCCCTCGCAAGCAGCCCCTTCAGGCTCTTGGCGGAAACCTCCATACGGGGTGAGGGACGTCTCCCTACACTCCCCACCAGCGACCCTCCAGCGCGTCCGCCTAGGTCCTTTGCCGGTCCTTCGGAAAATGAGCTCACACAGAAGAGACACACAACAGACACATATTGACCATGGTCAGTCAGGCTCTTCGGGTCGGGAGTCCCTCGGGGGTTTTGGGGTATCCCGGACGAACCCCCATATGTTATGCCCAGAATTCAGGGACCCCAAGAACAACCAGGGAGCCGAGTCCGATGCAAGAACAAAGAGCCTTTAATCGAGCTAGCTCGGGCTCAATCTCCTATCGCACTGACGCAGCAGTGGGGCGAGAGAGAGAGAGTTTCCCAAGGTGCAAGAGTTTTAAAGGAATAGTGGGAAGTGTGATGGTCGTGGCCCTAGCCGATTGGCTGAGGTCAGGGTCCTGTTCCCTTCCAAGGCGGGAAACAGGTGTCTCTAGCTTTCAAGGCAGGAAACAGGTGTCTCTATTTGGGTGTATACGGGTGCTCTAAGGTTTGGTCCCAGCTGGTCTGGTGAGAAGTGGAATCTGATTAATTGGTCCCAGCTGGTCTATTGATCCAAGGTGGATCCTAATTGATTTGGTACTAGTCTTTTGGAATCCCGAGTTGCCCTACACCAAAGCGGGTTCAATGAAAGGCCACCTTGGGAGGTCTTGCGGTCAAAGCTGAGGTCCTCGTAAGTGGCCTGCAACACCCCTAGGCTCCTTGCCCACCCTTCCCGTCAGTTGGCTGCGGGGTCCTACGGGTGGATGGGGGCGGCCCCGGCTTTTTGAGGCACGCTGGACTCTATTGCTGCCATAGCAACGGGTTTTGTTGCTCCTCAGTTAGGCCCGAGCCTACGGCTTTCTTTCCTGCCTGGAGTGTGACCAGGAAGGTAGTGGAGCGGTGTCTGTCTCTCGTGGAGATAGGTGTCTCCTGCTTCTCCTGTGACCGGACAGCTCGGAAGTGTAACTTCTGCGCATCCCAAGCAGGACACAGAACAAAACAGGGACTCAAGGTGCTGTCAGGACCGGTGTCGGGGTTCAGAAGGTCACGTTTGCCAGGCTGTGATAGAAACAAGCAGGTACGCCCAGGGAGCCCTGTTCCAGGGAGATTTCGTGGTGTGGCGTGTTTACGTCCTTCCTACAGACGGCCCCGGCAGGCGGCAGGAACGGTGGTGTCCACATCAACACGGGGCCAGTGCGGCAGCTTCCGCGCAGAGCTCCCTCGAGTCGGCCATGCTCGTGGTGGGGACGTGGAGGTGGCGTTGGCCTTGTGAGAGCAGAGCGGCACCAACACATCTCATCAAAACAGGGACTGAACCCTTAGGGATGAGGAAACACGAACGTCAGGAACAGAGCTCAGGCTGAGAGGGGACCCAGGCCCCACCAAGTGGGCCCCGGAAGGAAAACATTGGGCTCCCTTCCCTCGGCCTGAATCTGGAGGACCAGTCCCGGCAGTTTGGGAGGTTAGACGCGGGCTCAGCTCGGATCTGGTGGAGATGTTAGGGAGGTCGTCTAGAAACTGACAACAGCAGGGTCTTGAAAGGCAAGAGAAGGCCATTAGCAGTGCGTGGAGAGGCGGCTCCAGGCCGACGAAATAGCACAGAAAGGGTATGAAGGAGAAAGGATTCCGGAAAACCTGTGTGCCTGTGGTGTGTGTGCTTGTGGTGTGTGCGAAAGTGTGGGTATGTTGCGTGTGTGTGGTGTATGTGTGTGTGATATGTCACAGATGTGTTCTGTGTGGTGGGTTGCGTGTGCATGTGTGATTTGTGAGCGTGTGGATGGACGTGTCCGCACAGGTGTCTCGTGGGGTCACCCACACGTGCCTGGGGCACGTGGTTTTTGGGGCAGCAGATCCCTCACTGCTCCCGGACTTAGGAGGGGAACAGGATGTGAGATGGCCAAATGGGGGCCTTGGAAATCACCTGCACTTGATAGTTGAGACCCTGAGCGGGGAGAGGCCCCTCAGGGCCACATTCCCCTCACCCCCGCCTCTTCCTCCACCTCGGCCTTTGTGGGATCTCCGAGTTAGGAGGAAGGCTCAGGGCGTTGGTGTCCGACCTGACCTGTAGGGAGTGTGCCAGCCTGGGCTCCCAGTGGGTGCATCATCACGGGTAACTTTGGGATCGACATCCTGCGTGAAGCAAGATGTTGAGGGCCAGGACCCACCGTGGGTTCACCTAAAGGCCACTTTGGGAAGTGTTGTGGTTCAAGCTGAGTGCCCAGCTCGGATTAGGTGGGGGTGTTAGGGAGGTGGTCTAGAGACTAACACCAGCTGGGGCTTGAAAGGCAAGAGAAGGCCATTAGCGGGGGGTGGAGAGGCGACTCCAGGTCATGAAAATAGCACAAAAAGGTCATGAAGGAGAAAGGAGTCCAGAAAACCTGTGTGACTGTTGTGTGGGTGTGTTGGGCGTGTGTGGCATATGTGTGTGTGGTATGTCACAAATGTGTTCTGTGCGGTGGGTTCCGTGTGCATGTGAGGTGTGTGTGCGTTTGGAGGACCAGTACCGGCAGTTTGGAAGGAGTAGACGCGGACCCAGCCTGGATCTGGTGGGGGTGTTAGGGAGGTCGTCTAGAGACTGTCACCAGCAGGGTCTTGAAAGGCAAGAGAGGGCCATTAACGGTGGGTGGAGAGGGGGCTCAGTGCAAGGAAATAGCACAGAAAGGTCATGAAGGAGAAAGGAGTCCAGAAACCTTGTGTGCCTGTGGTGTGGGTGTGTTGGACGTGTGTGGCGTATGTGTGTGTGTTATGTCACAAATGTGT
Source organism: Paguma larvata (assembly GCA_030068075.1). NCBI lineage: Eukaryota > Metazoa > Chordata > Mammalia > Carnivora > Viverridae > Paguma > Paguma larvata. The sequence goes on along the minus strand of JAINVK010000532.1, from coordinate 19,869 downwards.
TCTGTGGGGTGGTTTGCGTGTGCATGTGTGGTGTGTTAGCGTCTGGATGGACGTGTCCGCACAGGTGTCTCGTGCCATCCCCCGGCCCCCTCACGTGCCCTAGGCTCATGGATTCGGGGGCAGCAGATCCCTCACTGCCCTCGACTCAGGAGGGAAATAGGAAGTGAGATGGCCAAATGGAGGTCTTGAAAGCTCCTGCACTTGATAGTTGAGATCCTGAGCGGTGAGAGGCCTCTCATGGCCACATGCCCCTCACCCCCACCTCTTTCTCCACCTCGGCCTTGGTGAGACCTCCGAGGGAGGGGGCAGGCTAGGGCGGTGGTGTCCGACCTGAACTGGAGGGTGTGTGCCAGCCTGGTCTCCCAGTGGGTGCATCATCACAGGGAACATTGGGCCGACATCCTTCGTGAAGCAAGATGTTGAGGGCCAGGACCCACCGCAGGTTCACTGGAAGTCCACCTTGGGAGGTATTGTGGTTGAAGCTGAGGGCCACGTAGGTGGCCTGCAACACCCTTATGCTCTTTGCCCACCCTGCCTGCCAGTTGCCTGCGGGGGCCCCTGGGTGGGGCAGGGGGCAGCCCCGGCTTTATGAGGTACGCTGGACTCCATTGCTGCCATAGCAACGGTTTTGTTGGTCCCCATTTAGGCCCAAGCCTGCGGCATTCTATCCTCCCTCGAGTGTGACCAGGAATGTAGTGGAGTGATTTCTGTCTCCCATGGTGTTAGGTGTCTCCTTCTTCTCCTGTGACCAGAGAACTCGGAAGCGTAACCTCTGACCATCCCAAGCAGGACAGAGAACAGAACAGTTATTCCGGGCGCTATCAGGAATGGTGTCAGGGTTCAGAAGGTCACATTTGCCAGGCTGTGATAGGAACATGCAGATGTGCCGAGGGCACCCTGTTCCGGGGAGCTTGGCGTGGTGAGACGTGGCGGCTCCATCATTTCGACGGCCCCGGCAGGCAGCAGGGTCGGCGGTGTCCACAGCCACACCGGACCAGGGCAGCAGCCTCCGCGCGGAGTTCCCTCGAGTCGGCCATGCTCGTGCTGGGGACGTGGGGATGACGTTGGCCTTGTGGGAGCAGCGCGGCACCAACACATCTCACCAAAACAGGGACTGAACCCTTAGGGATGACGGAACACGAACGACAGGAACCGAGCTTGGGCTGTGAGTGGACCCAGGCCGCACCAAGTGGGCCCAGAAGGGACTTGTCTCCCTTCCCTCGGCCTGAGTCTGGAGGACCAATCCCGGCAGTTTGGGAAGGAGCAGACGGGGGCCCAGCTCGGATCTGTTGGGGATGTTAGGGATGTCGTCTAGAGACTGACACCAGCAGGGTCTTGAAAGGCAAGAGAGGGCCATTAGCGGTGGGTGGAGAGTCGGCTCCAGGCCAAAGAAATAGCACAGAAAGGTCATGAAGGAGAAAGGAGTCCAGAAACCCTGTGTGCCTGTGGTGTGTGTGCTTGTGGTGTGTTTGCCTGTGGTGTGGGTGTGCTGCGCGTGTGTGGTGTATGTGTGTGTGGTATGTCACAAATGTGTTCTGTGTGGTGGGTTGCGTGTGCATGTGAGGTGTGTGTGCGTTTGGATGGACATGTCCACACAGGTGTCTCGTGCGGGCCACCCACACTTGCCCTGGGAACGTGGGTTCGGGGACAGCATATCCCTCACTGCCCCCCGACTCAGAAGGGGATCAAGATGTGTGATGGCCAAATTGGGGCCTTGGAAATCTCCTGCACTTGATAGTTGAGACCCTGAGCTGGGAGACACCCCGCATGGCCACATGCCCCTCAACCCCGCCTCTTCCTCCACCTCGGCCTTGGTGGGATCTCCGAGGGAGGGGGCAGGCTCAGGGCATTGGTGTCCGACCTGACCTGGATGGAGCGTGCCAGCCAGGGCTCCCAGTGGGTGCATAATCACGGGGAACTTTGGGATCGACATCCTGCATGAAGCAGGAAGTTGAGTGCCAGGACCCACCGCGGGTTCAATGAAAAGCCATCTTGGGAGGTGTTTCGGTCAAATCTGAGGGCCACGTAGGTGGCCTGCAGCACCCCTAGGCTCTTTGCCCACCCTGTCTGCCAGGTGGCTGCGGGGGCCCCCGGCTGGGGGGGGGGCTGCCCCGGCTTCATGAGGCAGGCTGGACTCCGTTGCTGACATAGCAACCTTTTGTTGCTCCTCAGTTAGGCCCAAGACTACGGCTTTCTATCCTGCCGGGAGTGTGACAAGGAATGTAGTGGATCGGTTTCTGTCTAACGTGGGATACGTGTCCTGCTTCTCCTGTGACCGGAGAGCTCGGAAGCGTAATCTCTGTGCCTCCCAAGCAGGACACAGAACAAAACAGAGATTCGGGGCACTGTCAGGACCGGTGTCGGGGTTCAGAAGGTCACGTTTGCCAGACTGTGATAGGAACAAGAAGGCGCGCCCAGGGCGCCCTGTGAAAGGGAGCTTGGCGTGGTGTGGCGTGGCGACGTCCTTCCTTCCGACGGCCCCGGCAGGCGGAAGTGACGGTGGTGTCCACAGCCACACCAGGCCAGTGCGGCATCATCCGTCCAGAACTCCCTCGAGTCGGCCATGCTTGTGTTGGGTACGTGGAGGTGACGGTGGCATTGTGGGAGCAGCGCGGGAGCTACACATCTCACCAAAACAGGAAATGAAACCTTAGGGATGACGGAACACGAACGTCAGGAACCGAGCTTTGGCTGAGAGGGGACCCAGGCCCCACCAAGTGGGCCCAGGAGGGAGACCATAGAGCACCCTTCCCTCGGCCTGAGTCTGGAGGACAAGTCCCGGCAGTTTGGGAAGGAGTAGATGCGGGCCCAGCTCGGATCTGGTGGGGGTGTTAGGGAGGTCGTCTAGGGACGGACACCAGGAGGGGCTTGAAAGGCAAAGGGGACCATTAGCGGTGGCTGAAGAGGTGTCTCAGGGCAAGGAAATAGCACAGAAATGTCATGAAGGAGAAAGGAGTCCAGAAACCATGTGTGCCTGTGGTGTGGGTGTGTTGGGCATGTGTGGCGTATGTGTGTGTGGTATGTCACAAATGTGTTCTGTGGGGCGGGTTGCGTGTGCATGTGTGGTGTGTGAGCGTCTGGATGGACGTGTCCGCACAGTTGTCTCGTGCGGGCCACCCACGCGTGTATTGGGCACGGGGTTTTTGGTGCAACATTTCCCTCACTGCCCCCAGACTCAGGAGGGGAATAGGATGTGAGATGGCCAGATGGGGGACTTGGAAACTTCCTGCACTTGATAGTTGAGACCCTGAGCGGGGAGAGGCCCATCAGGGACACATACACCTCTCCCTCGCCTCTTCCTCCACCTCGGCCTTGGTGGGACCTCCGAGGGAGGGGGCAGGCTCATTGCGGTGGTGTCCGACCTGACCTGGAGGGAGCGTGTCAGCCTGGGCTCCCAGTGGGTGCATCATCACGTGGAACTTTAGGATCGACATCCTGCGTGAAGCGGGCAGTTGAGGGACAGGACCCACTGTTATGCCCAGAACTCGGGGACCCAAAGAACCACCAGGGAGCCGAGTCCGATGCAACAACAAAGAGCCTTTAATCGAGCTAGCTCGAGCTCAATCTCCTACCGAACCGACGCAGCAGTCGGTCGAGAGAGACAGAGAGTCTCCCAAGGTGCAATAGTTTTAAAGGAGTAGTGGGAAGGTTGATGGTCGTGGCCCTAGCCGATTGGCTGGGGTCAGGGTCCTGTTCCCTTCCAAGGCGGGAAACAGGTGCCTCTAGCTTTCAAGTCTGGAAACAGGTGTCTCTATTTGGGTGGATCCGGGTGCTCTAAGGATTGGTCCCAGCTGGTCTGGTGAGAAGTGGAATCTGATTAATTGGTCCGGGCTGGTCTATTGAGGGGTGGATCCTAATTGATTTGGTCCTAGTCTTTTGGAATCCCGAGTTGCCCTAACATTCCCCCCTTGTCTTGTGACTTATGGACCCAATCATGGGTCCAGCTGATTTCTATCTTGCCCTCTTCTATTACCAGGGATCTGCATTGAGCACGGAGGACCATCAATTAGATGGCCTCCACGTGATCCCTGACAAACTGGACCAGCCTGTTGATGATACAGGGCCTGAGGATTAGTAACAGAAGTAGGATGACGAGGGGTCTGGTAAGGGGCAAGACGAGGGTAGTGAACTAGGGAGACTGTTAGAATGTTTCAGGGGGTGTAAGTATTCTTGACAAACACCGGCAGTGACAAGCAGGGCTAACAGAGTTACCAACATCAGGGGAGTTGAATGTGCCGTAACCTGAGCTTGAGCATGTTGCATTAGTCTTGATTGATGATCCATTGAATAACAAAGTCCTTTCAGACAGTGGAGAGGTGAGTGTGATGGACCCAGGTTGCCACGCCGTCTACTTTGAAAGCAGTGAGGGTTGTCAGCACCACGATGTAGGGTCCCTTTCAGCACGGCACAAGGGTCTCTCGGGAGTACCTTTTGATGTAGACTCAGTCTCCTGGCTTGTACTAAGGAGTTGTCGGGGTTGGCCAGACAAAAGGTAAGTTCCCCAAAACGAAAGGAGTTTTGGCAGCTGCTTGGGAATATCCCTTCAAGTCTCTATCCTGAGGTAGCCTAGCCAAAGTTAATTGGCTCCAATCATCATAGTGAAGCTAACAAGAAGTTATCTAGCCTCAATTTTTTACCACAGTCCTGCCTCGAAACCCACAGCAATAATCACATTCCTGAGGGTCTGGCATCAGTCTATATAGATTAAAATACATTCTAAACTCTTTAGAGATTTTATTTCCATGATTCTCAAGTATGGCAGCATATGCTGATTTAATAGGGGATGACGCTCTGGAGCCACTCTTATTTTTCTATGGCCCGTCTTTTTCAAATTGGGATAAATCTCAAATCAACATAGAGGCCCATTGACCCTATAGCCAGGTGTCTTGGTGACTCTTTCCTGACCGTTGCCTGTCTTAGGTTGCCCCCCACTGTGAGGAGTCTTACCCGTCATTGGCTAACCGGCCCTCCTTCAGAGTCAGACCAGCCATTATGTTCTTGTATTACAACCTGGCATTTGCTTCCCGGCACCCCCATCCACCGTTGAGGGTCCCAGTCTAGGGCACCGCCTTAGGGGCCTGAGTCTTTTCCTTAGGTAGTATTAACAGGGCCAGTATCTCTGGTCTCTAACATCTTCTCCTTTTTTGTTGAAATAGATGTTATGCTGCCGCTTAAAATTCTAAAGATAACAATATTGGAATGGAAACTCCAATATTGATCATCATGGAAACAAAAAGTGAACAAAGTTAGAAAGATTATTATCCAGACCCCCAGTATTATACTCTTTCTCAGGAATGTTTAGTCTTACTAAAAATGCAGAGGAGTAACAAACCTATTTTTAGGTCACATGAGAGCATCACTGATCTCCTAGATAACTTGCACTAATGCAATTAGATAAAACACAATCGGAATAAAATATGTGAGACTAAAGTACAAAAGAACATGAGGCCTGGACACAAGTTAAAACAGAGAAAACGTAGCAAGGGTCAAGGAAATCCCTTGACTCTCAACAAGAGCAGTCGCCTTATCTGTCAGATTCTCCATTTTGTCCCCAAGTAGGAATAGCAGCGCTCTGGTTGGAGTGAGTACTGCTTCCACATCTTTAAGGCCGATTGTTATACAAAGAGCATACTCAGGGTCCTGGAGAGTATTATCCTCCATCTCTCGTAGGTAGAGGGCCGTGGAGGCGTCGGAGTGATGTTCCAAAAAAGCGTCTCTACATCTCCCTTTGGGTCATCCTTTAAGGAACCGGAGGAGATGGCAGTGGCTTGGGGAGGCTGGACATAGGGCGGTACCAATCTATCAGAAATCCACAGAAGGGAGTCCATGCCCTGTGGAAATACACAAGTATACACTCGCCCCCATGTTAACACTGCATCCTATTATATCTTTTGAAGGCGGTTGGTGTATAAGCAGGGGCATTGTCCGTTTTGATTGCCCTGGAAATTCCCAAGTAGAAAAAGCATAGACAAAGGTGCTGGATCACATCCTTAAAGGCCTCTCCTGTATGTGCCAAGGCAATAACATGAGAAAAGATCCACACACACATGCGTGTAGGAGAGTTTACCAAAAGATAAAACATGAGTAACATCCATCTGCCAAAGATCATTAGGCCTCAGGCCTCTAGGGTTCTAATTGACCTTTGCTATAGGCAATTACTAGGTTTGCCCCCTTTGTTAGTAAAGTAGCCAGCTGTGCCGAATAAGATGGAACTATCTTTCTAGGTATAAAGGGCAGATGTAACCATTTAAAGGTGCCTCATATTAAGCCTCATTAAAGACCTGCAAAACCAAACTGGTCTTAAAGCTTGATCCACAAACCCCTTGCCATAGGGTGGGTCTATTTTTCATGCCCTAAGGCAAAATTTTCCATTGACACCTCTGAGAACACTGCTTAACGTTCTCAGAAGTCAGGCCAAAGGCAAATCCAGGACAATCTTCCCGATCTAGGGGAACAGTGAGAAAACATTTGGAACAGCCACAGAAAAAGGGAGGCTATCAAGAATATTGCCAACATTTTTCCAGCCTCTGGATCAAAGGAGGAGAAATTATAATCCTAATCCTGTGTAGTTTTAAAATCAATGTCTTTAACCATAGTCCGTCCTGACCACACATAAAATACCCCTTTTGAAAGATTTTTCCTTCACGAACCTTCTACAACTTGTCTTTGGCATTTAGATTTTGTCCAAAGCCATTTCTTTCCAAATAACCAGTCTGATTTAGAACAATATTACTTTTTACCTTCAGCAAAAGCATATTTCTATTTCTTATATCCTTCTTTCACATTTCCTAATTTCTTCCATACAGAGTTTTTTCCTTACTTTCCTCAGTCTTACACTCCCCAGAACTTTAACTGCTAGAAACATTATTCTTCAGTGAAAACTAAGTAGTAACCAATTGTGAACTCTGTTATATCAGAATTTGTTAGATAGCAACCTTATGAATCCATTAAGCATAACGTATGTTTTTCAACAGTTCCCTATATCCTTAGAGTTTTACAACAGGTCTAAAGCACAAATCTACATCCAGTAATTAGTGTTTCAGCTTTTTATCATTATATGGTCAATGAATTAGTCTCAAGTTCTCACGCAAGCCAAACTTTCAACACTTTAGGTTTCCAAGAACCCTGAAAGCTATCCCAACATTTACCCACGCAAACCACAAGGAAGACAAAGTGAACCATCACTTTCAGGCATCCTTTGCTAACAAATTGGAACAAAGATAACATGAGCTTGCTTGACCTTCAGTAAACCTCAGTAGAACAAAGTTTCACATTTAATACTGATAACTTTAGAAACAGATCCATAAAACTCCTATTTATTTGACCGAGGTGGTAGTAAAAGACCAACGGCTAATGTATAGAATCATATGGCTGCTAGTAAAACCTAGCTCCTTTAACATTGAGAAATTTTCAAAGAGCAATCAAAGACCCAATAAAGATGAAACCCAAAACTTTGGTTTTCCCTTAGAAAGAGAAAAAATCTTTGTTTACATTATCTTATCAGGAGCTGAACAGTCCAAGAACTCTTTGTTTTTAATGGAGAGGAAAGCAGAATTTTAACTTTATACCAGTGTACTTTTGAAATCCCATTCATAGTTTTCTCTTGTGGAAACAGTGAGGAGATTTAAAAAGGCGTTTGTTTGTTTGTTTCCTTATAACAATGTAGGGGTGGGGAGCAGAATGCTACCTGAGGCATTGAAGAGGCAGAGACCTAGGCTCCACCCTAGGCGGTTGCAGAAACAGGAAGAGGAGGAAGGGAGGACAGAACGGGCACAGAGGCCTAGAGGCTTGAAGGCAGATTAAAGCAGCCTGAAGGCAGCCTTAAGCACACAAGGTGGAGAAAAGAGTTTTACGTGGTCTTAATGTCCATCCTCCAGTTTAATGATTTGGACCTGGATGGGGTGGACCTTGCCATCGGTGACCTGAGGCCCCCCTTGTCTGAAAGTCTCCAGGACTTTTCGCTGGCTAACTTTCCCCGTGGGATGTGGAGGACTGAATACTGTGCTCCGATGTCGACAAGGAATTCAACAGGGGTCCCCTCCACTTTAAGAGTGACCCTGGGCTCAGGGAGAGGGTCCAAACCCCGACTCCCCTAATCACTTAGTTCACCTAACTCTAAGATTTTTACTCGATTAGCCTGGCTTTTCTTCCCAGCAACCCACCTCGGACATTCTATGGCCCAATGCCCTATCTCCTTGCAGCATGCACACTGATCGTTCTGCAGCCTCTGCTTCCCCCCACCTCTGGTGGTTCCTTTACCTCCTTTTGGGTCATCAGCCAGTTGCCAGAGACGACGGTCTCCTTCCTCAGGATAGTCGGCAATGATAGCTAGTAGTATTCTGACTAAGTCTCCTGTCTGTTTGCTGCTGGCAGCCTCCATGGTGTGAGCCTGCCTATCCTCAGGAGGCTCCCAGTTGTTGTATACTTTTTGGCTCCTACCAGCAAATCCTCCAGACGTTTTTTTTCTCCCAGGCTGTATATTTTCTGTAATTTCCTTCTGATGTCTGTGGCCGATTGATTTACAAAGGCCATGATAACAACTGCCTTGCTTTCCAGAGCCTCTGGATCCATAGGGGTACAGGCACAGAACACCTCCATGATTCATTCCAAAAAGGCTGTCAGGGACTCATCCTTTCTTTGTTGTGTGTTCCCCATCTTGGCCAGATTGGTTGGCTTTCAAGGAGCCATTCGGAGACCCCCCATTAGAGTCTGGCGGTAGACCTGGAGCCTCTCCTTACTGTCTGCCGTATTAAAATCCCACTCGGGCCGAGTTAAGGGGAATGAGTTATCTATCTGTGCCTAGTTGTTGGTGGCATTCCCGTCTGCACCTGGAACTAATTTTTAGGCCTCATTGAGGATTCTTTTCCTCTCCTTAATCGTGAACAGGACCTGCAAAAGCTACTGGCAGTCATCCCATATAGGCTGATGGGAAAGAGAACAGAATCTAATAAATCAATAAGCCCTGCCAGTTTTTCTAAAAACTTTGCATTAGCTTGAGTCCGCCACACAATGCTCCACAAAATGACACACACAAAAACAGACAAACAGATGGCCCCTAGAAAAAATCCCGACGGCTTCCCTCGCAAGCAGCCCCTTCAGGCTTTTGGCAGAAACCTCCAGACGGGGTGAGGGACGTCTCCCTACACTCCCCACCAGCGACCCTCCAGCGCGTCCGCCTAGGTCCTTTGCCGGTCCTTCGGAAAATGAGCTCACACATACGAGACAGACAAAAGACAGACATTGACCATGGTCATTCAGGCTCTTCGTGTCTTGAGTCCCTCTGGGGTTTTGGGGAATCCCGGACGAGCCCACATATGTTATGCCCAGAATTCGGGGACCCCAAGAACCTCCAGGGAGCCGAGTCTGATGCAAGAACAAAGAGCCTTTAATCGAGCTAGCTCGAGCTCAATCTCCTACCGCACCGACGCAGCAGTGGGTCGAGAGAGAGAGAGTTTCCCAAGGTACAAGAGTTTTAAAGGAGTAGTGGGAAGGGTGATGGTCGTGGCCCTAGCCGATTGGCTGAGGTCAGGGTCTTGTTCCCTTCCAAGGCGGGAAACAGGTGTCTCTAGCTTTCAAGGCAGGAAACAGGTGTCTCTATTTGGGTGTATACGGGTGCTCTAAGGTTTGGTCCCAGCTGGTCTGGTGAGAAGTGGAATCTGATTAATTGGTCCCAGCTGGTCTATTGATCCAAGGTGGATCCTAATTGATTTGGTCCTAGTCTTTTGGAATCCCGAGTTGCCCTAACACCAAAGCGGGTTCAAAGAAAGGCCACCTTGGGAGGTGTTGCGGTCAAAGCTGAGGTCCTCGTAAGTGGCCTGCAACACCGCTAGGCTCCTTGCCCACCCTGCCCGCCAGTTGGCTGTGGGGGCCTCCGGGTGGAGGGGGGCGGCCCCGGCTTTTTGAGGCACGCTGGACTCTATTGCTGCCATAGCAACGGGTTTTGTTGCTCTTCGTTTAGGCCCGAGCCTACGGCTTTCTATCCTGCCTGGGGTGTGACCAGGAAGGTAGTGGAGCGGTGTCTGTCTCCCGTGGAGATAGGTGTCTCCTGCTTCCCCTGTGACCGGACAGCTCGGAAGTGTAACCTCTGCGCATCCCAAGCAGGACACAGAACAAAACAGTGACTCGGGGTGCTGTCAGGACCGGTGTCGGGGTTCAGAAGGTCACGTTTGCCAGGCTGTGATAGGAACAAGCAGGTACGCCAGGGCGCCCTGTTCCAGGGAGATTCCGTGTTGTGGCGTGTCGACGTCCTTCCTACCAACGGCCCTGGCAGGCGGCAGGGACGGCGGTGTCCACATCAACAAGGGGCCAGTGCGGCAGCTTCCGCGCAGAGCTCCCTCGAGTCGGCCATGCTCGTGGTGGGGACATGGAGGTGTCGTTGGCCTTGTGGGAGCAGAGCGGCACCAACATATCTCATCAAAACAGGGACTGAACCCTTAGGGATGATGGAACATGAACGTCAGGAACAGAGCTTGGGCTGAGAGGAGACCCAGGCCCCACCAAGTGGGCCCAGGAAGGAAACCATTGGGCTCCCTTCCCTCGTCCTGAATCTGGAGGACCAGTCCCGGCAGTTTGGGAGGTTAGACGCGGGCTCAGCTCGGATCTGGTGGAGATGTTAGGGAGGTCGTCTAGAAACTGACACCAGCAGAGTATTGAAAGTCAAGAGAGGGCCATTAGCAGTGCGTGCAGAGGCGGTTCCAGGCCAACGAATAGCACAGAAAGGTCATGAAGGAGAAAGGAGTCCAGAAACCCTGTGTGCCTGTGTTGTTTGTGCTTGTGGTGTGTGTGCCTGTAGTGTGGGTGTGTTGCGAGTGTGTGGTGTATGTGTGTGTGGTATACACAAATGTGTTCTGTGTGGTGGGTTGCGTGTGTATGTGTGGTGTGTGAGAGTGGTTGAACGTGTCCGCAAAGGTGTTCGTGCGGGACACACACACGTGCCCTGGGCACGTGGTTTTTGGGGCAGGAGATCCCTCACTGCTCCCGTATCAGGAGGGGAACAGGATGTGAGATGGCCAAATGGAGGCCTTGGAAAGCTCCTGCACTTGATAGTTGAGATCTTGAGGGAGGAGAAGCCCCTCAGGGCCACATGACACTCACCCCCGTCTCTTCCTCCACCTCGTCCTTGGTGGGATCTCCGAGGGAGGTGGCAGGCTCATTGCGGTGGTGTCCGACCTGACCTGGGGGGAGCGTGCCAGCCTGGGCTCCCAGTGGGTGCATCATCATCACGGGGAACTTTGGGATCGACATCCGGCGTGAAGCAGGAATTTGCGGGCCAGGACCGACCGCGGGTTCACTGAAAAGCCACCTTGGGAAGTGTTTCGGTCAAAGCTGAGGGCCACGTAGGTGGCCTGCAGCACCCTTAGGCTGTTTGCCCACCCTGCCTGCCAGTTGGCTGCGGGGGCCCCCGGTTGGGGCGGGGTGCGGCCCTGGCTTTATGAGGCAGGCTGGAGTCCATTGCTGCCATAGCAACGTTTTGTTGCTCCTCAGTTATGCCCGAGCCTGTGGCTTTCTATTCTGCCTGTACTGTGACCAGGAAGGTAGTGGAGCGGTTTCTGTTTCCCGTACAGGTAGGTGTCTCCTGCTTCTCCTGTGACCGGAGAGCTCGGAAGCATAAACTCTGCGTATCCCAAGCAGGACACAGAACAAAGCAGTGATTCGGGGCGCTGTCAGGACCAGTGTCGGGGTTCAGAAGGTCACGTTTGCCAGTCTGTGATAGGAACAAGCAGGTGGGCCCGGGGCGCCCTGTTCCAGGGAGCTTGGCATGGTGTGGCGTGGCGATGTCCTTCCTTCCGACCGCCCCGGGAGGCGGCTGTGACAGCGGTGGCAAGAGCCACTACAACCAGTGCGGCAGCCTCCACGCAGAGCTCCCTCGAGTCGGCCATGCTTGTGGTGGGGACGTGGAGGTGACGGTGGCCTTGTGGGAGCAGCGCGGCACCAACACATCTCAACAAAACAAGGACTGAACCCTTAGGGATGACGGAACACGAACGTCAGGAACCGAGCCTGGGCTGAGAGGGGACCCAGGCCCCACCAAGTGGGCCCAGGAGGGAGACGATGGAGCACCCTTCCCTCGGCCTGAGTTTGCAGGACCAGTCCCGACAGTTTGGGAAGGAGTAGATGCGGGCCCAGCTCGGATCTGGTGGGGGTGTTAGGGAGTTCGTCTAGGGACTGACACCAGCAGGGGCTTGAAAGGCAAGAGAGGGCCATTAGCGGGGGTGGAGAGGCGGCTCAGGGCAAGGAAATAGCACAGAAAGGTCATGAAGGAGAAAGGAGTCCAGAAACCCTGTGTGTCTGTGGTGCGGGTGTTTTGGGCGTGTGTGGCGTATGTGTGTGTGGTATGTCACAAATGTGTTCTGTGGGGTGGTTTGCGTGTGCATGTGTGGTGTGTGAGCGTCTGGTTGGACGTGTCCGCACAGGTGTCTCGTGCTGTCCCCCGGACAACTCACGTGCCCTGCTCACATGGATTCGGGGGCAGCAGATCCCTCACTGCCCCCCGACTCAGGAGGGGAACAAGAAGTGCGATGGCCAAATGGAGGTCTTGAAAGCTCCTACACTTGATAGTTGAGATCCTGAGCGTGGAGAGGCCTCTCAGAGCCACATGACCCTCACCCCCGCCTCTTCCTCCACCTCGGCCTTGGTGGGACCTCCGAGGGAGGGGGCTGGCTAGGGCGATGGTGTCCGACCTGACCTAGAGGGAACGTGCCAGCCTGGGCTCCCAGTTGGTGCATCATCACGGCGAACATTGGGCCGACATCCTGCGTGAAGCAGGAAGTTGAGGGCCAGGACCCACCGCGGGTTCAATGAAAGGCCACCTTGGAGGTATTGAGGTCGAATCTGAGGGTCACCTAGGTGGCCTGCAGCACCGTTAGGCTCTTTGCCCACCCTGCCTGCCAGTTGGCTGCGTGGGGCGGGGGGCGGCCCCGGCATTATGAGGCACGTTGGACTCCATTGCTGCCATAGCAACGGTTTTGTTGCTCCTCAGTTAGGCCCGAGCCTGCGGCATTCTATCCTGCCTCGAGTGTGACCAGGAAGGTAGTGGAGCGGTTTCTGTCTCCCGCGGTGGTAGGTGTCTCCTTCTTCACCTGTGACCAGAGAATTCGGAAGCGTAACCTCTGACCATCCCAAGCAGGACAGAGAACAAAACAGTTATTCCGGGCGCTATCAGGACTGGTGTCAGGGTTCAGAAGGTCACGTTTGCCAGGCTGTGATCGAAACACGCAGATGTGCCCAGGGCGCCCTGTTCCGGGGAGCTTGGAGTGGCGAGACGTGGCGGCATCCATCCTTCAGACGGATCCAGCAGGAGACTGTGTCGGCGGTGTCCACAGGCACACCGGGTCAGTGCTGCAGCCTCCGCGAAGAGCTCCCTCGAGTCGGCCATGTTCGTGGTGGGGACATGGAGATGATGGTGGCCTTGTGGGAGCAGCGCGGCACCAACATATCTCACCAAAACAGGGACTGAACCCTTAGGGATGACGGAACACGAACGTCAGGAACAGAGCATGAACTGAGAGGGGACCGAGGTCCACCAAGTGGGCCCAGGAGGGAGACCATGGGGCTGCCTTCCCTCGGCCAGAGTCTGGAGGAACTGTCCCGGCAGTTTTGGAAGGAGTAGACACGGGCCCAGCTCTGATCTGGTGGGGGTGTTAGGGAGGTCGTCTTGGGACTGACACCAGCAGGGGCTTAAAAGGCAAGAGAGGGCCATTGGGGGGGGTATGAGGCGGCTCAGGGCAAGGAAATAGCACAGAAAGGTGATGAAGGAGAAAGGAGTCCAGAAACTCTGTGTGCCTGTGGTGTGTGTGTGTTGGTCCTGTGTGGAGTATGTGTGTGGTATGTCACAAATGTGTTCTGTGCGGTGGGTTGCGTGTGCATGTGTTGTGTGTGAGCGTCCGGATTGACGTGTCCGCACAGGTGTCTTGTGCCGGCCCCCGGCCCCCTCACGTTCCCTGGGCAAATTGATTCGAGGGCAGCACATCCCTCACTGCCCCCCAACTCAGGAGGGTAACAGGATGTGTTATGGCCAAATGGGGGCCTTGGAAAGCTCCTGCACTTGATAGTTGAGATCCTGAACGGGGAGAGGCCTCTCAGGGCCACATGCAACTCACCCCAGACGTGGAGGGAGCATGCCAGCCTCGGCTCCCAGTGGAGCATCATCACGGGGAACTTTGGGATCGACATCCTGCGTGAATCCTGAAGTTGAAGGCCAGGACCTACCGCGGGTACAAAGAAAGGCCACCTTGGGAGGTGTTGCGGTCAAAGCTGAGAGCCACGTAGGTGGCCTGCAGCACCCCTAGGCTCTTTGCCCACCCTGCGCGCTAGTTGGCTGCGGGGTCGCCCGCCTGGAGGTGCGCTGCCCCGGCTTTATGAGGTGCGCTGGACTCCACTGCTGGAATAGCAACTGATTTTGTTGCTCCTAAGTTAGGGCCGAGCCTGAGGCTTTCTACCCGTCTGCAGTGTGACCAGGAAGGTAGTGGAGCGGTTTCTGTCACCCGAGGAGGTAGGTGTCTCTTTCTTCTCCTGTGACCAGAGAACTCGGAAGCGTAAACTCTGCACATCCCAAGCAGGACAACGAGAAAATCAAAGATTCGGAGCACTGTCAGGATCGGTGTAGGGGTTCAGAAGGTCACGTTTGCCAGGCTGTGATAGGAACAGGCAGGTGCGCCCAGGGCGCCCTGTTCTAGGGAGCTTGGCGTCGTGTGGCGTGGCGGCTCCATCATTGACGGTCCCGGCAGGCGGCAGGGTCTGCGGTGTCCACAGCCACACCGGACCAGTGCGGCAGTCTCCGCGCAGAGGTCCCTCGAGTCGGCCATGCTCGTGGTGGGGACGTGGAGGTGACGTTGGCCTTGTGGGAGCAGCACGGGATGAACACATCTCACCAAAACAGGGACTGAACCCTTAGGGTGACGGAACACGGACGTCTGGAACCGAGCTTGGTCTGAGAGGGGACCCAGGCCACACCAAGTGGGCACAGAAGGGAGTGGTGTCCCTTCTCTCTGCCTGAGTCTGGAGGTCATGAAGGAGAAAGTTGTCCAGAAACCCTGTGTGGCTGTGGTGTGTGTGCTTTTGGTGTGTGTGCCTGTGGTGTGGGTGTGTTGCCCTTGTGTGGTGTATGTGTGTGTGGTATGTCACAAATGTGTTCTGTGTGGTGGGTTGCGTGTGCATGTGAGGTGTGTGTGCGTTTGGATGTACGTGTCCGCACAGGTGTCTCGTGCGGGCCACCCACACTTCCCCTGGGAACGTTCGGGGGCAGATATCCCTCACTGCCCCCCAACTCAGAAGGGAATCAGAATGTATGATGGCCAAATTGGGGCGTTTGAAATCTCCTGCACTTGATAGTTGAGACCCTTTGCGGTAAGAGGCCCCTCAGGGCCACATGCCACTCACCCCCGCCTCTTCCTCCACCTCGGCCTTTGTGGGATCTCCGAGGGAGGGGGCAGGCTCAGCGCGTTGGTGTCCGACCTGACCTGGATGGAGCGTGCCAGCCTGGGCTCCCAGCGGGTGCATAATCACGGAGAACTTTGGGATCGACATCCTGCGTGAAGCAGGATGTTGAGGGCCAGGACCCACCGCAGGTTCAATGAAAGGCCACCTTGTGAGGTGTTTCGGTCAAATCTGAGGGCCACGTAGGTGGCCTGCAGCACCCCTAGGCTCTTTGCCCACCCTGTCTGCCAGGTGGCTGCGGGGGCCCCCGGCTGGGGAGGGGGCTGCCCTGGCTTTATGAGGCAGGCTGGACTCCATTGCTGCCATAGCAACCTTTTGTTGCTCCTCAGTTAGGCCCGAGCGTGCTGCTTTCTATCCTGCCGATATTGTGACCAGGAATGTAGTGGAGCGGTTTCTGTCTCCCGTGGGATACGTGTCTCCTTCTTCTCTTGTGACCAGAGAACTCGGAAGCATAATCTCTGTGCATCCCAAGCAGGACACAGAACAAAACAGTGATTCGGGGCGCTGTCAGGACCGGTGTCGGGTTTCAGAAGATCACGTTTTCCTGGCTGTGATGGGAATAAGCAGGTGAGCCCAGGGCGCCCTGTTCCACGGAGCTTGGCGTGGTGTGGCGTGGCGACTTCCATCCTTCCGACGGCCCCGGCAGGAGGCAGGGAGGGCGGTGTCCACATCAACACCGGGCCAGAGCGGCAGCCTCCGCCCAGAGCTCCCTCGAGTCGGCCATGCTCGTGGTGGGGACCTGGAGGTGACGTTGGCCTTGTGGGAGCAGAGCGGCACCAACACATATCACCAAAATAGGGACTGAACCCTTAGGGATGACGGAACACGAACGTCAGGAACCACGTTTGGGCTGAGAGGGGACCCAGGCCCCACCAAGTGGGCCCAGGAAGAAGACCATGGGGCTCCCTTCCCTCTGCCTTAGTCGGATCGGTGGTGGTGTGAGGGATGTCGTCTAGAGACTGACAGCAGCAGGGTCTTGAAAGGCAACAGAGGGCCATTATCGGTGCGTGGAGAAGCGGCTCCAGGCCAAGGAAATAGCACAGAAAGGTTATGCAGGAGAAAGGATTCCGGAAAACCTGTGTGCCTGTGGTGTGTGTGCTTCTGGTGTGTGTTCCTGTGGTGTGGGTGTGTTGCGCGTGTGTGGTGTATATGTGTGTGGCAAGTCACAAATGTGTTCTGTGTGGTGGGTTGCGTGTGCATGTGTGGTGTGTGAGCCTGTGGACGGACGTGTCCGCACAGGTATCTCGTGCGGGGGACCCACCTGTGCCCTGGGCACGTGGTTTTGGGGCAGCAGATATCTCACTCCTCCCCGACTCAGTAGAGGAACAGGATGTGAGATGGCCAAATGGGGGCCTTGGAAAGCTCCTGCACTTGATAGTTGAGACCCTGAGCGGGGTGAGGCCCATCAGGGCCACATGCCCCTCTCCCTCGCCTCTTCCTCCAACTCGGCCTTGATGGGACCTCCGAGGGAGGGGGCAGGCTCATTGCGGTGGTGTCCAACCTGACCTGGAGGGAGCGTGCCAGCCTTGGCTCCTAAGGGGGTGCATCATCACGGGGAACTTTAGGATTGACATCCTGCGTGAAGCAGGAAGTTGAGGTCCAGGACCCACCATGGGTTCAATGAAAGGCCACATTGGGAGGTGTTGCCCTCAAAGCTGAGGGCCACGTAAGTGGCCTGCCGCACCCCTCAGCTCTTTACCCAACCTGCCCGCCATTTGCCTGCAAGGGCCTTCGGGTGGAGGGAGGCGGACCCGGATTTTGAGGAATGCTGGACTCCATTGCTGCCATAGAAACGGGTTTTCTTGCTCCTCAGTCAGAGCCGGGCCTGCGGCTTTCTATCCTGCCTGGAGTGTGACCAGGAAGGTAGTAGAGTAGTCTCCCGTGGAGTTAGGTGTCTCCTGCTTCTCCTGTGACCGGAGAACTCGGAAGCGTAAGCTCTGCGCATCCCAAGCAGGACACAGCACAAAACATTGTTTCGGGGCGCTGTCAGGACCGGTGTCGGAGTACAGAATGTCACGTTCCCTGGCTGTGATAGGAACAAGCATGTGCGCCCAGGGCGCCCTGTTCAAGGGAGCTTGGCGACGTGTGGGGTGGTGACGTCCATCCTTCCGATGGCCCGACAGGCGGCAGAATCGGCGGTGTCCACAAACACACGGGGCCAGTGCGGCAGCCTCCGCGCAGAGCTCCTTCGAGTCGACCATGCTCGGGGTGGGGACGTGGAGGTGAGGTTGGCCTTGTAGGAGCAGCGCGGCACCACCACATCTCACCAAAACAGAGACTGAACCCTTAGGGATGACGGAACACGAATGTCAGGAACCGTGCTTGGGCTAAGAGGGGACCCAGGCCCCACCAAGTGGGCCCAGGAGGGAGAACATGGGGCTCCCTTCCCTCGGCATGAGTCTGGAGGACCAGTCCCGACAGTTTGGGAAGGATTAGATGCGGGACCAGCTCGGATCTGGTGGGGATGTTAGGGAGGTCGTCTAGGGACTGACACCAGAAGGCGCTTGAAAGGCAAGAGAGGTCCATTAGCGGGGGCTGGAGAAGCGGCTCAGGGCAAGGAAATAGCACAGAAAGGTCATGAAGAATAAAGGAGTCCAGAAACCCTGTGCCTGTGGTGTGTGTGCTTCTGGTGTGTGTGCCTGATGTGTGGGTGTGTTCCGCGTGTGTGGTGTATGTGTGTGTGGTATGTCACAAATGTGTTCTGTGCGGTGGGTTGCGTGTGCATGTGTGGTGTGTGAGCATCTGGAAGGGCGTGTCCGCACAGGTGTCTCGTGCGGGCCACCCACACGTGCCCTGGGCACGTGGTTTTTGGGTCAGCAGATGCCTCACTGCTCCCGGACTCAGGAGGGAAACAGAATGTGAGATGGCCAAATGGGGGCCTTGGAAATCTCCTGCAATTGATAGTTGAGACCCTGAGCCGGGAGATTTCCCTCAGGGCCACATGACCCTCACCCCCGCCTCTTCCTCCACCTCGGCCTTGGTTGGACTTCCGAGGGAGGGGGCAGGCTAGGGCGGTGGTGTCTGACCTGACCTGGAGGGAGTGTGCCAGCCTGGGCTCCCAGGGGGTGTATCATCACGGGGAACTTTTAGATCCACATCCTGCCTGAAGCAGGAAGTTGAGGGCCAGGACCCATCGCGGGTTCAATGAAAGGCCACCTTGGTAGGTGTTGCGGTCTCAGCTGAGGGCCACGTAGGTTGCCTGCAGCACCCCTAGGCTCTTTGCCCACCCTTCCCGCCAGTTGGCTGCAGCATCCTCCGGATGGAGGGGAGCGGCCCCGGCTTTATGAGGCGCGCTGGACTCCATTGCTGCCATAGCAATGGGTTTTGTTGCTCCTCAGTTAGGCCCAAGCCTGCGGCTTTCTATCCTGCAGGGAATGTGGCCAGGAAGGTAGAGGAGCGGTATCTGTTTCCCGTGGAGGTAGGTGTCTCCTGCTTCTCCTTTACTGGAGAGCTCGGAAGGATAAACTCTGCGAATCCCAAGCAGGACACAGTACAAAACAGTGATTCGGGGCGCTGTCAGGAACGGTGTCGGGGTTCAGAATGTCACGTTGGCCAGGCTGTGATAGGAACAAGCAGGTGCGCCCAGGGCGCCCTGTTCCAGGGAGCTTGGTGTGGTGTGGCGTGGCTACGTCCATCCTTCCGACGGCCCCGGCAGGCGCAAGGGTCGGAGGTGTCCACAGCCAAACGGGCCAGTGAGGCTGCATCCGCACAGAGCTCCCTCGAGTCGGCCATGCTCGTGGTGGTACGTGCAGGTGACGTTGGCCTTGTGGGAGAAGGGCGGCACAAACACATCTCACCAAAACAGGTACTGAACCCTTATGGATGACGGAACACGAACGTCAGGAACCGAGCTTGGGCTAAGAGGGGACCCAGGCCCCACCAACTGGTCCCAGAAGGGAGACCTTGGGGATCCCTTCCCTCAGCCAGCTGTCTGGACGTACAGTCCCCTCAGTTTTGGAAGGAGTAGACGCGAGCCCAGCTAGGATCTGGTGGGGGTGTTAGGGAGGTCGTCTAGGGACTGACACCAGCAGGGGCTTGAAAGGCAAAGGAGGACCATTAGCGGGGTGTGGAGAGGTGGCTCAGGCAAGGAAAATAGCACAAAAGGCCATGAAGGAGAAAGGAGTCCAGAAACGCTGTGTGCCTGTGGTGTGGGTGTGTTGGGCGTGTGTGGAGTATGTGTGTGTGTATGTCACAAATGTGTTCTGTGTGGTGGGTTGCGTGTGCATGTGTGGTGTGTGAGCGTGTGGATGGACGTGTCCGCACAGGTGTCTCGTGCCTCCCCCGGCCCCCTCACGTGCCCTGGGCAAATGGATTCGAGGGCAGCACATCCCTCACTGCCCCACGACTCAGGAGGGGAATAGGATGTGTTATGGCCAAATGGGGGCCTTGGAAAGCTCCTGCACTTGATAGTTGAGATCCTGAGCGGGAGAGGCC